>JARHVA010004768.1:882500-907500 GCA_037957365.1 Torreya grandis | reverse complement strand
ATTATCTTAAAAATTTATGTCATATATTAATTTAAATAACATTTTTTAATACTTTCAAATACCAATGCGTCCTTAAGAATATCAATAAAAATTAATGACAAATATTTTCATAAATGCAAAGCGTGTCACCAGATATCCCAATGCGAGTTTCAATAAAACAAAGGATACGACTTAAACACATAAACCCTTTCAACATCATACCCTTAAAAAATGCATGTCATATTCCTAAATCAAATATCTTGTTTTGTATGGAGAGTAGGGATCATTTACTCAACGAAAAACCAAAAGAATATTTGACTGCAAATTTATCATCCCTCACCCAGGCTATGTGCAAGTGGGTCTCCTCCTACATGCAGTTTAAATAATCAAAAAATATTTTCATTTAAATATACCAGTAAATGTGGATCCATCGTGTATGAAGTAGGGGATTATTCAAGGCATACGAGACCCATGATTGTCTATAGATACTTTTTTCTCGAGGACATTCAATATAAATAGCAACATGTTTTCATATATTTTAAATATTTCACCACATTCAAGAATCACCAAAAACTACTTATATGTATTTGCTAAAACTTCTACTAATGTGTTTATTTTTATTTTATTTTTTAAATAATTATTACTTAAGTGTTAAGTCATCAACTTATCAATTCACATTTCAATATTTCATTTAGTATATGAATTCAATTTATTTTGATTTTATCACATCTTTTTTATTATTAAAACTTCACATAACAAATCTCATACTACCTTAGGCTCTTTTGCATAATTGCATCTCAACAAATATGGCATGGACTAGCTGTTATGTGTCTTTTGTCTTACATTCTAAACTATTTAATATTAAAGCTTATTTTAATGCATACTGGGAATATAATATGACATATAATGTTTTTAAAATTTATATTCCATAAAGACTACCTCTATTGTTGAATGATAGTAAAAAACTTATGTTCAATGACAATGTAGTCTATATGTGAGCTTGCTATCTATGAGAGAAAATTTGATATTGTATTGTGAGTGTGTATCATGAATCATATTTTTTATAGATAAGTTTGATATTGTATTGTGAGAATAGATGCTAAAATCTATTTTTATGATCCAGCCTCAATAAAAAATTTCACTGGTTATAACATTTAAGGCTACTGACCCTCAGGACACAATGATCTCCTAGTTTAAGAGCACCTACTCTAAGGAAGCACCAACTCCATAGCTAAGCACCAAATTATCTTATCTTATGGCACCCACCAATTAGATCTATATTTAAACCATGGACCTACAACTCTAGATTACAATATTGATTCATAAATGAATATAATTCCAATTCTCTATTATAGGTCTATTCTATAACTATTCATGCTCTACACATCTCTATCTTCTCTTCTCTTATTCTCTGCCCCTCTATCTCTATGTATATATATTTCTTTATTCAAGAAACTTAATCAATATCTTCCTCTCTACCTCTTTCTCTCGTAATTCAACTCTATTCAACAAAAATAACATCCTTTACTATATCCTAGATCACACACACACACACACACACACACACACACACACACACACACACACACACACACACACACACACACACACACACAAACACACACACACACACACACACACACACACACACACACACACACACACACAAATTGTGTGTGTGTGTGTGTGTGTGTGTGTGTGTGTGTGTGTGTGTGTGTGTGTGTGTGTGTGTGTGAGATCTAGGATATAGTAAAGGATGTTATTTTTGTTGAATAGAGTTGAATTATGAGAGAGAGAGGTAGAGAGGAAGATATATATAGGTCTCGTATCTTCTTTGTGTTCACACTTGGTCTGTAACACATCACGCTCCAACCTTAGACTTAGTTCAATCAATAGGTTTCCCACTTATTGAATTTATGCTTCACCTTAATGATTCTCTATTTTATTATTATACTTAGCATTTATTGGACTCTAATTTTGATGCACATATCATATTACATAGTTTAGGTCAATCAAAGTGATCTATATCATTATATGTGTCATTTAATGCATCTTTCCTACATGGTCTTCCACTTGACCATTGTGATGAACAAATATTTAAATACTAACCATTGATATTAAGTTTCATGCCATGATCTGATGATCCTCATTCAATTCTCTCAACTTTAAAATACATCAATTAGATCATGTTTTGATAGGATCACACACTATGTTAGATCCTTGTACGCTTCCAGGATTTAACGTTTAAAATTTAAAACACATCCTCTGGATCTTTTGTTCTTACCTCTTAGATAGAATTATATATTTAAAGTAACACAAACTTTATCTTTGCTTATCATTAAACATCAAGATATTAATCTCATCTCATTTCTTCCTGAGTTTGTGGAACATATACACTCCATTGATCTCGTCAAAATAGCTCATTATTTAACTTTCCTCTGTGTCGTTAAATATCAAGAAATTGATCTCATTGAGTCCGTTCATTCCATTAGATCTTCATTACATGATCACCCATTCACCATTAATTCTTAGAATAATCTTGATCTTTATCTCTGAAAAGCTCCTGTGAGTGTGACACTTTGCATCCTTGCATGCCTTAATCACAGCTGTTGTTAGTTCCCACTATTGTGACACTTGGCATTCTTGTATTTATCCTTGACTATTTGACTTAAAACCACTCAGTAGATTTACTATGCTATCTCATAATTGTGACATTTATCACTAGCACATTTACTCATAGGTGCCTTTAACAAATTGACTTTGATATGCTTCATTAGATCTTCAACATACGATTAAGCGCTAATCATTGATCAAGCTAGGATAAATATTAAGCCTAAAACTTAGGAAATATTAAGGTATTTGATCAATGTTCAAGGCAATAATTTTTAGGTTGAAGGGACTAATTACATAATGATTACAAGGAATTAATATATAACTTAAGTAACCAGTTCTTTCCTATATCTAGTCAACCTAAAAATAGATCATGCCTATGAACGCCATGGCTTGAACCCTTAGGGTTTAAATGAGAAACCTTATAATGTCTGAGAGCTAAAATAAATTATTTTTGAGCTCATTTCTCTTCATCTAAACCTATAGACCATATATCTAGGATGCAATAAAAAAACCCATAACATATCTTCAGTTAATTACTCTTCAATCCTCCATAAATGGCTATGTAAAAGCATGACAAATTTTTAATATGAAACTATAAAACATGTTATTTTCTCCAATCTCATGTCAAACATCTCCCTTTTAACATAAATGAAAATTATATTTCCAACAATCTCCCCCTTTGGCAAGTTCTTATAATACTTTGTTCCTTCTCTAACATTGCTTGCATTGGCTTATAATGAACTTGAACTAAAACTATTCATACCAAACTTGCTCCCTCTTAATCAATGAAACATTTTCCTAAACTCAACTTGTACACATGCTCTACTCTTTCAAACTTTTATAGAGAGCATTTATACCTTTTATTCCCCTTTGCCATCAATGGCAAAGGGACTCCAACTTTCTCATAGTTTATCCAAAATTTTCTCCCCCTTTATTAGATAAAAGAGTTTGTCAAAGAATCTGTAACCATCAACTCATTATAAATTTACAAAAATATGCATACCTCAGTTGTCTTTTCTCTCTTCTTCTAGGGATTACAAGACTTCTGTGATACTCCCCCTAGACTAATACCCTATCACTAGGATCTAGTGATGTGATGTGGGAGGCACCACTCCCAATTTCTATCTCAGATACTTAAATTATTCCTTGAAAAGAGGTTTGGTGAATTTGTCTATAATTTGATCTTTTTTTGGTACATATTCTATTGTGACCTCTTGATCTACAACCTTTTCTCTTAAGAAGTGATACTTGATTAATATGTGCTTAGTTCTAGAATGCATCACTATATTTTTTAATATGTTAATAACACTTGAATTATGATAAAGAAAAGAGATAGGTGATTTGTATTCTACCTTGATGTCTTTGAGTGTTTGTTTCATCTACAAGATTTGAGTGCAACATGCCACTATTGCCACATACTCTACTTATGTTGTAGAAAGAGTAACTGACTCTTGTTTTTTTCTCAACCATGAAACAAGTTTGTTTCCAAGGAAAAATGCACCACCACTAGTGCTTCTTCTATCCTCCACACTTCCTACCCAATTAGTATATTTATATGTTGTCAAAATAAAATCTTCACTTTTTATGATAGTATAGGCCATAGTCAATTATGATTTTTATATATCTAAATATTCTTTAGCATCAACTTGAAATCTTGTAACCATGAATACTTATTTCATGATATCAAGTCTTGATGTAGTTAGGTTTAACAAGATACCTATCATTGATCTATACATTGTTTGATTTGCATCAAGGGACTCATCCTCTTTGTTTAACTTGCATCTAGTTATCATGGGAGTACTTACTGGTTTGATGTCTTCCATCCTAAACTTCTTGAACATTTTCTTAGCATACTTGGTTTGAGATATAAATATCCCTTCATCACTTTGTGCTATTTTTACACCTAGGAAGAAAGAAATTTATCCAAGAATAGACATCTCAAACTCATTTTGCATTTGAGTAGAAAATTATTTACACATTCTATTGTTGTTACCACCAAAGATGATATCATCTACATAAACAACAACAATCACACATACTCACCTTCTGATTTGAAGTAAAGATTACTATGTGCACATATTTAATTGATTCCTTATTATTTTAGGTAATGGTCTAATCTTGAATATCATGCCCTAGGTGCCTATTTCAGACCAAATAGATCTCTCTTCAATCTGCACATATAATCTTCTTATTTTGATAGCTAAAAACCTTTAAGTTGTTCTATGTAGACTTCCACTTGTAGGTTCCCATTCAAGAAAGCATACTTAACATCCATTTGATATAATTTTAAATTATTTTAAATAGAGGTTGCTAAAAACATTATTATGGCTTTCCAATCCATCAACTGGAGTAAATGTTTACTCAAAATCTATGCCCTCAACTTGTGCATATCCTTTGCACACCAATCTTACTATATTGCTTATAACAATTCCATCTTAATTGAGCTTGTTTCTAAAGACCCATTTTGTACCTATTACATTCTCATTTGAAGGTCTTAGAACTAATTCCCATGTTTTGTTCTTTTCAATTTGGCTCAGTTCTTCTTCCATGGATTTTATCTAATTCTTATCCTTGCTAGCTTCAACATAGATCTTAGGGTCAATTTCATACTGTAATAAAATTACTTATATGTTCACATAGAAAGATTTTATATCACACATATTAATCAAATATGAGAGATTACATAGTAATAATTAGCATTAGAGGAGAATACTAGCTAATATAGCAAAGCAAATTTGAGGGGCAACCTCTCCAATAATCCATAAGAGAAGAATTCTTAACATAAACCTCAAAAACTAAGCAATACCTCATATAAATAGTCTAATTAGCCATGTTTATTCCATAGTCTAACCTAACTAAGAACATAGAGAAATGTAATAAGAGTATAAAACAGATATGTAAGACACAAATCAGATACACATATCCTAAGACACGCCAAAGGTTAATGGTGTAACAAGCCCCTCCCCTTCAAAATAACATTGTCTTCGATGTTGAGTCAACTCTAGATGTTGTTGCACAAAGGATTCATCCTCCCAAGTCGCATCTTCATAGGGCATATTCTTCCATTTGATAAGGTACTCCATAATTGCTCTAGACTATAGCTACTTAGTGCATATTTGAAGATCACCTCAAGATCAAGAATAACTCTTCCTTCGTCATTAAATTTTGGTAACTTAGTTTGAGTAGCAACTTTGTGTCTAATGAATTTATTTAGACATGATACATGAAATATTAGATGTATGTGAGTGGAGAAAGGAAACTCTAACTTGTAGGCCACACTACCAATTTTTTTCAAGATCTGATAGGACTTATAATACTTAGGGGACAACTTGTTATCCTTTTTATGTTACTTCAAGGACATATTTTTATATGTATATAAATGAATAAATACCCAATCACTAATGTCAAAATGCCTCTCACTCCTATGTTGATTTGCCTGTTACTTCATGTGATTATATACCATGGCTAAATTTTTATGCAAACTAGCAAGGATTTTTATGCAAACTAGCAAGGACTTCTTGTTGATGGTGAATATGATCTTCAATTACATGAACCTTAGGATGGAACTTCAAGGTTGAAGTGATGTATGGAGGGTGGTATCCATATATTCACAGAAAAGGAGACATTTTGAAATAAATATGAATAGAATTATTATACCACCATTCAGTAAGTGGCAACCAGTGAACCCATTTATCCTATTTATTAGAAATAAAATAATAGAGATATCCTTCTAGACATTTGTTTATTACCTTAGTTTGTCTATTTGATTGAGGATGATAGGATGAACTATAATCTAACTAGGTGCCCAAACATGCAAATAACTTAGTCCAAATATTGCTAGTGAAGATGGGATCTCTATCACTGACAATGATCTTAGGGGTACCATGCAATTTTTGAATTATATTGAGAAAAGGACAACCTATTATACTAGCAATAAATGGTTGTGATAAAGAATAAAAATTAGCATACTTATTGAGACAATCTACCACAACCATGATAACATTTTGACCATCAGATCCTAGTAACCCTGTAATGAAATCCATAAGCACCTCTTCCCAATGTTGGCTAGGGATGGATAAAGGGTGAAAAAGACCGAAGGTTTTTGATGTGTTCTCCTTTATTTTATTGACAAATCATATATTCAGACACAAATTTATTGACATATCCCTTGAGTCCTTCCCAAAAAAATACTACTTGATTCTATGATAGGTTTTCAAAAATATTGAATGACCCCCATTTGGAGTTGCATGAAGTTCTTTAAGGATTTTTTATTTAAGAAGAGAATTCTTACATAGGTATAATTTGTCTTTATACCATAATTCATCACCCATCCATATCAAATCCACCCAGACCTTGTGGAATATTTTGAATGAAATCATGGGTAACACTATCATTGTCCCATTCTAATCATGATTCTTCTAGCCAATCTACCTGCAGAATGGTCATAGCATATAGAAATACCTTGACTGATTCATCCTTCATAGATAGTGCATCTGCCACTACATTGTCATTGCATTTCTTTTAAACTATTTCAATATCATATCCTAACATCTTAGTTACCCATTTATATTATTCTTCAGATGACAACCATTGTTCCAAAAAAAATTTGAGACTACCATGATCAGTCTTTACCTGAAAGTGATGACCATGAAATAAGGCCTCTATTGTTTGACTGGATGAAAACTGGACATCATTTCCTTCTCATAAATGGGCTTGTGCTTATTTTTACCCTTCAGTTGATGACTATAAAATATAAGTGGTTTTCCTTCTTTCATGAATACAACACCCATACCATACCTAGATGCATCACATTCAACCATAAAAGTCTTAAAAAATTAAGAGTAGTCAACACTGGAGTGGTGCACATAGCCAATTTTAATTGTTCATATGCCCTGGTAGTTATATTAGTCCACTAAAAGGAATCTTTCTTCAATGAAGATGTGAGTGGTGTTGATATACTACCATAATTTTTGATAGCCCTATAATAGTAACCAATTAGCCCTAGAAATCCCCTTAGTTACTTAAGTATCTTAGGAATTGACTAGTCCAACATTGCTTGGATTTTTTTAGGGTCCACTTTCACTCCTATATGTGAAACCAAATGACCCAAATGTTCAACGTCACAAGCTCCAAAAGTAAATTTTGAAGGTTTAGCATACAATTGATGTTGTTCCAAAATTGAAAGTACCTATTTCACATGGTGCAAATGGTCTTCCCAATTTTTACTGTAAATGAGGATATCATCAAAAAAATACCAAAATAAATTTCCTTAAAATGGCCTAAAAATAGTATTCATCAAAATTTGAAAGGTGCTTCGTGCATTTGTTAGCCCAAAAGGCATAACTAAAAAATCATAATGGCCCTCATAAGTCCTGAAAGTAGTTTTGGGTATGCCTGTATCATGGATCCAGATTTGATGATACCAAAAACACATCTAACTTGGTAAAATAAAGAGCACTATTTAATTAATCTAGTAAATCATCGATGATAGGAATAAAAAAACTTATCTTTGATAGTGTACTTGTTGAGTTCCCTATAGTCAAGGCACATCCTCTAAGTGTCATATTTTTTTGTACCATGACAACTGGTGAACAATATTCCTTTTAGCTATGTCAAATGATTCCTAAATCCAACATCTCTTGTACCATATTTTAAATTTGACTTTTTTGGGCATAGGGATACCTATGTAGCCTGATGTTGGGTGGTATACTACTAGGAATAAGTTTGATAGCATGATCATGCATGTGGTTAGGTGGAAGTCATTTTGGCATGCCATCAAAAATAACCAAATGGGCATCAATCACTTGTTTTAGATTAGGAGGTGTAGATGGATGAGTTGGATGAACATCTATCTAAAATAAACGAGCTACAAATCCTTCAACACACTTTCAGAGAATATTTGTCATTTGATGAGAGATAACAACTTATGGAGATTTTTCAATTTAATCCACTTAACTCAAATATCCTTCCCTCAGGATGAAAATGCATGAATAATTCTTGGAAATTCATCTCAATAGTTCCCAAAGTGGTGAGCCACTATACTCCTAGAACAATGTTAGCTTCCCACATGGGAATAGAAAACATAAGAGAATCCAACAAGTAGTCTCATATGGCTAGCTTAATACTATGGTATTTTCCTGAGTAGCTGATAGTACCACCATTTGCAATCATGACCTAAAATTCTAGAGTGGGATAAATGAAATAGTTTAAGTGAGTATCCAACTTATTAGTGATGAAGTTGTGTGTGCCCCTAGAATCAATCATAATAGTAACCTTCTCTTTCATTAATAAAACCACCACCTTAAGAGATTAAGGAGTAGTAATACCTAAAAGGGCATGATAGGAAATAGTAGGCTAAGAGTATTAAAATTACAACTTAGGACCTTCTTCATCCTCACTAAGTGCCTCCTCCTCCTCCTCCTCCTCATCATCATCATCATCATCATTGGTTCCTGCAATGCAAAACTTCTTTTCAGCATAATGATCATCTTTACTCTATTTTTTGTCACAACCATAACACAAAAATTTGGCATAATTGTCCTCAATTTTTTGAGGTGTTAGTCTGGTGGGTTGAGGATATGATGGTGTTGGAAAGTTGTGATCATGAACATTAATAAAGGTTTTCCATTTGACCAGCGCTTTCTCCTCTGTCATGCATGCCTATGTGATATATTTTGATATAGATGCTAGGTTAAACATCTGAACCTACAATTAGATTATATCTTTGAGGCCACCCAAAAATAAACTTGTCAAATTTTCTTTAGTGATATCTTCCACCCATAAGTATGGATTATAATATTGATGAATATAATCCTTCATAGTTTTGATTTGTTGAAGTTTGGTTAACTATTTGAAGTAGTTATTAGAGACATTATTCCAATAAAGAGCCAACAACGCATAAGTGAAAATAGACCATGTAATGGGAACACCATTATTTTTATTTTGATCACACAACTAGCGATACCAAATGAACTGCTCAGGTTCTAGATATAGAGATGCCATTACCACCTTCTAATAACTATGAGTTTAGTGCATATCAAATAAATTTTCAATTTGGGTAATCCAAGTGAGAGGATACTTACCATCAAACTTATCCATGTCCATTTTGGATAACATCCATTTCACAACAAAAATAGATTTGTTAGTGTTGAGAGGAAGAGAACCTAAATGATGAAATGGAGGGTTGTTTGACAATAACTGAGATGAAAGAGCCACCACTGAGTTAGTGATCTGATTCAATTGAGTGTGAACCCCTTTAATCTCTTCATATATTCTTGGAACATCAGTTTGAACTGTAATAAATTCATCATGTCGCATCAAGCCTTTTATGTTAGCCTAAAGCTAAGAAATTAACACATCAGAAGTCTCAAATTCCATGTCACTAGTAGGAGTCTTAGGAGTTTATTTCCCCCATTTTCATCCCCACATATAAGGACCAGCCATATACAAATCTTAAGAGGGTTTTTTCCCCAAAAATAGTGTAGCAAGAGACGGTACCAATGTGACTGCCCTGCCAAGATGAATGTAATGACTACCTTTGTGCATTAACGTAAAAAAATTGGCATAAAAAGTGTATCGATAGAATATACCATTATAATTATCTTGTCGAGACAAATCCAATGAATGCAATTGTGAAAATTAAAAAAGAATCCAAACTTTTTTTTTAAATAATTTTTTTTCAAAAAAGTATTTTGTACAATACTATGCTGACAGAAAAATTGATTCTTCCCATATTGTAAGTTATGTTTTTTCACTACTTACTCTCACATAATCACACCTTGCCAGATCTAAGAAAATAATGCCACAGGAAAATTTCCCAAATTGATGCTTTGATACCACTTATAATGAAATTACTTAGATGTTTACATAGAGTGATTTTATATCACAAAGATTAAGCAAACATGAGATATTACACAATAATAATTGATAGTAGAGTAGAATACTAGATAACATTATAAAGCCACTTTGAGGGGGAAACTTGCCCAATAAGGCACTAAGAGTAGAATACTTAACCTGAGCCTCAAAAACTAACCACTACCTGCTATAAATAGTCTACATAGCCATGGTTATTCCATAGGCTAACCTAACTAAGAACATAGAGAAATACAATAATAATATAAAAGAGGTATGTAAGTCACAATTCGGACACACATATCCCAAGGCATGCCAAAGGTTAAGGGCATAACACATACATTAGAGAAAAACTTACTTACTCCTTGTTCATTGAAACTCTTCTCCTTCTCTAAACTCCTTCATTTTTATTGCCAATGATATTCTCTATAGGATTATTCCTTTGAACAAATATTGTAGGTGCCTTTTCATTTACTTCTTCACGATCTTCATTATCTACTTCCTCTTCATAATTTTATTCTTGATTATAGATTTCTCTATCAGATTTAACATGTTTCAAGCCTTCTTCAACCTTGACATTGATGCTTTCTACAATCTTGTCTAGCCTTTTATTGTAACATATGTAGGATTTTATTTGGGTGGAATAACCAATAAATATTCCTTCAGCACATATATATTCAAAACTTCGTAAGTTCTTTTTTTATCCTAATGTAGCATTTGCTACCAAATACTCTGAAATATATCATATTGGTAGATTTTCCATAGCGTAGTTCATAGGGAGTTTTATCAATGTTAACCCTCAATTGAACTCTATCCAAGATATATACTTACATTTATATGGCTTCTCTCTAGTATCCATTAGCTAACATTTCCTCTTTTAACATTGTTCTGGCCATCTCCTTGACTATCTTTTTCTTTCTCTCAACAACTCCATTATGTTGTGGAGTCCTTGCTATAAATTAATGAATTTTGATTCCATGCTTCTCACTATATTATATGAACTCATTTGAGGTTAATTCTCCACCTCTATCAAATCTTAAGCATTTGATTTTTTGTCCAATCTCATTCTCTACCATGGCCCTAAAGATATTGAATCTTTCAAATACCTAAGACTTATCCTGTAAAAATGATACCCATATCATTCTTTAGTAATCATCTAAAAATAGCATGAAGTACATCTCTCCTTTAGATGCTTTTGTCCTTTTAGGACCACAAATATTAGTATGAACTAACTCTATAGGTTTTGTAGTTGCATAATCCTTTGTTTAAAATCTAACCCTTGTCTGCTTGCCTTGTTGATATTCTTTACAAGTAATGTCTGTAGGTTTAGTTATCTTAATCATGTGTCTAACACACTTATTTGAGCTCACTTTTACCAAGTTGTCAAAATTGACATGGCCCATTCTTATATGACATAGCCAAATCTCATCAATCTTTCCTATCAAACAGCTATTACCATTCACTTCACTAATATTATTAATTTTTATTTCAGCTATTTTACCTTCTACAACTAATCTTTCAAATATCTATATCTTACAACCTTTTCCAATAAATTTGACCTTATATCCATTATCACACATTTGGCTGACACTTAACATATTATTTTTCAATCCTTCAACATAAAGGACACAATGTGTAGGTTGTTTTCCATCTATGTTCAAGGTTCCTTTACCTCAAATCTTTTATATGTTGTTGTCTTCCAAGATGACATATATTTCATTACATTTTCTTAGTTTGATGAACTTACCATTGTCACCACTCATATGTTTTGATCAAATGATGTCTATTACCCATAAATTGTGTTGCTTGGCATGGAGTGCAGTTTAATAAATCATAGATTGATATTTCACTTTTCACACATCCTTGGGTTTCTTATTTGGCTTATTTTTACCTTTTTGAGAGACTTGTGAACCTTTGTTCACACTGGGAGTCATGTTTTTTGCTATTACAAAGTTTATTCTACATTATTTATCTATGTGACCAAAATTATTATAATTATAGCATACTACATATATATTTAACAAGGTATAAAATAAATTTATACTTACATAGTTTATTTTTCTTTTAGGTATAACCCTACATGCACTAGCCTTATGAAAAATTTGATTACATGTATAATAATAACCATATAAAAATTAGGAATACAATTTCATAGAATTTATTTATGCTAGATGAGAAGATCTTCTTGAATCTAGCTTCTTCAAATCTTTCACCCTTATGAAACTATCTACATCAACTACCTTTGTCTTCTTCTTTTCTTCAGGGTTTTTTCTCCTTCATCCTTCTTCACATTAATAGTGCTTATATTTGTCTTTGTATCTTTGGAGGCATTTTTACAATATTTTTCACTCTTTACTTATGATTCTCCTTCTGATTAAAAGTTGTCATATAATTTTGTAGATGTACTAGTTATGGGACTTTTCACTTTTTCAAAACCAATACCAGATTTATTTTTTGAGGGATTTTGAGAGTTTATCATCTCATCAAGAATTACTGAAACTCATTTCAACTTCATAACTTTGTCTATTTCTTCTTTATATTTTTAAATTTATTTTCCCAAAGTCACTATCTCTACTTCTAACTTCATGCATTCATCACATTTAGATTGTAGTTCAAGTTTGATTACATCTTTTATTATTTTAGCCTATTCAGCTTATGTCTTTAGGCTAAACCAATATGATTAAAATTTTCAAGACTTTTGGACACTTTTCAATCTCTTTTTGTCCAAGATTCTTCTATTTTGAGTTATCTTTTCTTAGCTTGTCTTTTTCATCTAGAGCACATATGAGGTCACACTCTAGATCCACTTATCCTTATTCTTCTTCATTTGAGTCTTCAAATTCTTCTTGATCCACATAAGTTTATCCTAATGTAATGAATATGACTTCCTCTTATTCATCAAAAAATTTAGAGTCATGGTCATCATCAAAACTATCATAATCATCTAATGATTCAATATCTTCTTTTATGTATAAAACTTTTTTGTTTTTAAAGAAGTTCTTCTTCTTAGAATAGTGGGGTTTCATATTTTTACCATCCTCTTATTATTCATAGTTATCATTTTTTTTATAAGGTAATTTATAAGAAAAATTTCCTACCTTATTATAGTTAAAGTATTTAAAGAGTAACTTACCTTTATATTTTCTAGACCCTTATTTTAATTTTTTGGCAAAGTTGGCTTCTTCTTCATCAGTATCCTCAAATCTATATGTAGGTGCTTCTAATTTTACTTTTTTATCTTCTTTAAATGCAAATTTTCTCTTAAATGTATCCACTTCTCCCATTCTCATCTCATAGGTAGTGATGGTTCCATGTAACTCATCAATAATGAGTTTAACCAAAAAAATTTATTCCTTTATTGTAGAGATTTTAGAGTCATGCCTTGATGAGACATATCGTAGGACATTTTTGACAATGATAAAATATTTCATCTCTTATCTAAGGCCTTTGATTTCATTGACTATTTCATCTACTTTGAGGAGACAGTCTATAATTTTCTCTTCTTCATTCATTTGAAGACTTTCAAATTTGCCTTTATATTTTTATCGCTTTGCCTAATTTACCTTATCGTCACCTTCATAGGTACTCTTCAATTTATTTTAGATATCTTGTGAATTTTGAAAATACATCATTTTGACAAACTTTGAATTAGATAATACATATAGAATATAATTCTTAGCGTTGACATTGCTCTCATATGATTTCTTGGCAGCTTAATTATTAGTAGTTGTATCAAGAGTTATATATCCATTTACAATAGATATCCATACATCAAAACCTAATGAAGATAAATATTTTTCCATTATAATGCTCCAAAATGCATAGTTTGATCCATTAAAGAGTGCTCCTTTGTTTGAGGAAGAACCTTCTTGACTAGCCATTTGTGTTCATCATCCAAGATCTACCTGAGTTGATTAAGCTTCTTCTAAGGAACCAAGGCTCTGATACCATTTATTATAACATAACTATCTATTGAGAAGGAGGGGGGTGAATCAGTAGGTTTACTAAATTAATCCTTTAATACATTTAATGAATATTAAAACATATATGTAGAGATCACACACACAAAAATTGACACAACACCATATGTATACATGGAAAACCCAACATGAGAAAAACTATGGTGAGAATAGTTTATAGAAATTATTATTATAATATAACCTCATAATAAAAGTCCTCATTGGTTATAACATTTAAGAGCACTGACCCTAAGGAGACACCATTTCTCTAGTTTAATAGCACATACTCTAAGGAAGCACTAAATCCCTATCTGAGCACCAACTTAGCTTATCTAATGGCACCCACCAATTAAATATATATTCAAAATATGGAGATACAACTCTAGATTATAATATTGATTCATAAATGAATCCAATTCCATGTCTCGATTATAGGTCTGGTATGTAATTATTCATGCTCTACACATCTCTATCTTTTCTTATCTTCCTCTCTACCCCTTTATCTTTGTGTGTCTATATTTCTCTATTCAACAGACTTCATTGATCTCTTCTTCTTTGCCTCTTTTATATCAATTTGACTTTATTCAGTAGTAACAACAACCTTTACTATATCCTAGATGACATATATATAATCATTATGTCTAGGTATCATATCTTCTTTATGTTTACACTTGGTCTATAACCTAACACACTCCATCCTTAGACTCAATTCAATCAACAATTTTCCCACTTCTTGAATTCATGCTCCACCACCATTATTCTCTATCTTATTACTATATTTAACATATATTGGGCTTTGTTTTTGATGCACATTCCATATTACGCAATTTATATTGATCACAATGATCTATATCATTTTATATGTCGTATAATGAATATTTCTTGCATGGTCCTCCACTTGACCATTGTGATGAACAAATATTTAAATAATTACCATTGATCTTAATTTTTGTGCCATGATTTGATGATCTTATTTAAATTTTCTCAAATTTAAAATGTGTCTATTAGATCATGCTCTGACAATCTTGTACACTCCACTGGATCCTTATACACTTCCAAGATTTAATGTTTCAACTTCAAAATACATTATTGGATTATTTAATCTGAGATCCTACATGTCATTATATCTTCAAAGTAACATCAACTTTATCTTTTCTTGTTATTAAACACCAAGATTTTAATTTCATCTCGCTACTTCTTGAGTCTTTGGAACATATATGCTCCATTAATCTTTTCAAAGTAACTCATTATTTAACTTGTCTCTATGTCATTAAACATTGAGCATTTGATCTCATTAACTCCACTTGCTCTATTAGATATTCATTACATGATCACCCACTCACCTTTGATTCTTAGAATAAGCTTGATATTTATCTTTGATAAGCTCCTATGAGTATGACACTTAGCATCCTCATGTGCCTTCTACACATTTGTTGTCAATTCTTGTTATTTTATTAGTTGGTATTCCTGCATTAATCTTTGAATATTTGACTTTAATCTACTTTTTACATTTAATTTGCAAACTCCATGATTGTGACACTTGTCACTAACACATTTATTCATAGGTGCCTTTTAAAAATTGACTTTTATACACTTCATTGGATATTCAAGGTATGATTAAGCACTAACTGTTAATCAAGCTGGGATAAATATTAAGTCTAAGGCTTAGGAAAGATTAATATATTTGATCACTGGTGGATCCAATGATTATTAGGACAAAATGGTCAGTTACACAATGATGATAAGGACTTAAGATATAACATACGTAGCTATTTATTTCATATATATAGTCAATCTAAAAATATATCATGCCTATGAATGTCATGGCTTAAACCCTTAGGGTTTAATTGAGGAACCGTGTAATGTCTGATAGTTAAAATAAATTATTTATAAAGTCATATCTCTTCATCTAAACCTACAAACCATATATCTAGGATGTACTCAAAAGACCCATAATATATCTTCAATCAATTCCTCTTCAATCCTCTAGAAATGGTCTCTGTAAAATCATGACAATTTTACACTATGAAAATTTAAAACATGCTCTTCTCTCCAATCTCATGCAAAAAATCTCCCTTTTGACATCAATGATAATCATATTTCCAATAATATCAGACTAAATAAATGTTAGAGTGTAAGAGATTGCATAGTAATTATTTGGTTGAGGTGGTTGACTTAATTTGTTATTGTGTTTGGAGTGCATGTACTAATAATAATGTATTATGAAATATTTTTGTATTTTAATTGAAATTTCCATGTCATAAAAAATTATTCATTTTCATTGACTTTTTTATTCTCTCAAATAAAATAGATTACAATTTTATTAAGGTGGTCAACATATATTCTCTCTCTCTCTCTCTCTCTCTCTCTCTCTCTCTCTCTCTCTCTCTCTCTCTCTCTCTCTCTCTCTCTCTCTCTCTCTCTCTCTCTCTCTCTCTCTCTCTCTCTCTCTCTCTCTCTCTCTCTCTCTCTCTCTCTGCGTGTATGTGTGTACTGCAAATAATAATTTAAGTAAACATTGTGTGTACTTTCACAATATCATTTATATAAAAAGTCTACTTTATTTATGTGGCCTCGACCTAATAAATAATAACACTTCCACTATGACAAAAATCTTTTGGTTTTCTACGTACAAAATAAAATGTAATCTACTTTTCAATGCATTGGTGAAACTAATAAATATTTAAAAGAATTTTACATGGAAAGAATAAATGTGATACATCAAGATGGTGAAAAATATTAGGATCATGTATATCCTATGAACTAAATAAAATATTGATGCTTTATCCATGTGAATGATGGTCATGGAGTCACATAGGAATAAAGTCAAAAGGACACACAATCAAGGAAGGGAAAACTCCATAGAATAGTCATGGGTCACAAATTTTATTCATATAATATTATTAATAATAAGTCACACTTTAAGCCTCTTCATTTGAAAATAAGTATAAATAAAAAGGTCAATTTTTACTTCTATGCAATAAGTATGCATAGGTTTCCCATCCATTTGTCCACAAGATTAGATCAAAGTACCCATTTATCATATATCTAAAATAATATTCTCAATGATCAAATGCTCCCTTTTTACATAATTCCAACACTGAAACTAAGAGCTAAGCAATATTCACACATTAGACATGATTACTTATTATAATTCATATTGTATACATAAAATATTTTTGAACTTTATCAATTACTAATGATTTCTCTCTTGTAGGAACCCATCAAGTCTCAATCTCTCTGAGTGCACGCCTTAAAGGGTGTACCAAAAAAGGGGAAGGTAGAGAATTGGTGATTCATAAGATATTTTTACCTTATACCATCACTTTAAATCCACACAACCATCTCCTATACACTTCCATAAGCTTTTCCTCCTCCTTTATAGACTCCTCCAAGTAATTCACTACCTTATTCAACCCATATCTAATCCAAAAAAACTTTTTGACATTTATCAAAAAATGTCAACCTAGGACAATCATGTACTTAAATTATATTTACACATTATAAGACTTTGATTACCTTAGTAAAATTAGTCTAGGACGTAATTTACATTTATGAATTAACAAGACAAGGTCGACTGGGTTAACTCTATCAGCTACACTTTTGGAAGGGTTTAGTGTTAGATTTAGCTATATATAAACCTGTTTCTACCATTTCTTATGAAGAGAATAATAATAACGTCATATTTTTATTCATCTTATTATTGACCATTATACTTAAGGAACATTAATTAGGTTTTAAATATTACTTTTGGAGATACAAATCGTGTCTTGTGGAGAAGTTTTTTGGATTCATAAAGAAGTTGTGTAGCCTATATCTAACCTACCCTTGTTATCCTTACATACCACAACAACATCTAGAAAAACACCTTGGCTAAGGGATAAAATGAGGCTTGATGTGTTCATATTCAAATGTAAGTATATTTAACTTTGTTACTCATTTGTTAAAATAAAAATATTTTCATATGTTAGCTTATATACTTCTCTTTCATGCATTAGGATTTTCTATACATTAGATTAAGTATAGATCTTTTATGCATGTTTAATTTTTTTGTTTATTATCCCTATTTTTATGCCATAAGCTTTAGTGAGCACTAGATTATGTTTTACTTCAATTTATATTTACTTTGTTAATATAGAAAATGTAGGACCTAGATAGGGTTATTGTATGGTGTTGTTTGACTAAAGTCTTTAGAACTCTCTCTAATGACATTATTGTGGTAAGGAATCCATTGGTTATGTCTAGAGGATCTACCTTGGTCATGAACCTGATTGTATCAATGTACCAACAAGCATAAGTGTAAGTGTGTTTTATCTAATTTTATATAGGAATGATTTGTAAGTTAGTTTCATTTTCCATTGTATACATTTAGGTGAACCTGTCATGAATCTAACCCTTGTATATTTTATTTCATGCATTCATTTTATTATCATCTTATATATTTTTTTCTTTGAATTAATCTATCAACCTATCAATAGATTCTAACATTATATATGCAATTTTAACACACATTGACTCCAAATCAACTCTATTTTATATGTGAAAGTCTTTTCTAAATATAGGTGACAGCTCGATTATCTCAACATAACTATCTTATTCAATCACGTGATTGTAGACTTGAGTGACCTAGTTGACTCTTTTCATAGTTTTAGTTTTTAACATATAGTTTTGTATAATTATTTGAACTAATTGGCCCTATTTATAGATTATTTTTAGCACATAGGTATTATAGACTTTGTTAACCCAATCAACCTTGTTTATAGAAAATATGAATTTAAGCAACATATCAAAAAATTTAAAAACTAAGCATATTAAAAATTACAAAGGTTAATTATTACCTTATCTATCATTTATGTTTATCATTTACAGTATTGATTTTCATAATTTGTAGTCTATAAAACTACAATCCTACAACAAACTGAGTTAACTAGTTCGACATAGTTTTGTAGCTTGCCTTCTCTTTAGAAGGCTCAGTTGACCTGTTTAAATTTATTTTATGGATCTTGTTTCCATATAATATTAGTTACCCTATCAACTCTATTTTGTATTATTTTCATATATTATTTCTTGAACCAACTCTGTACTCTTCATAATCAAAAAAATAAACCTATTTTACTAGTAATTAATTCACTTTTCATTTTCATTGCTTACATGCTTAGAGTAACAAACATAGACTAACTAAGTTGTTTTCAATTTACAAATTTAGTCACCCTATTTTTCTCTTTTTCACACACTTCCAAATCACTTAACTCTAAAAATCATTACACATTTTTCTTCCCAAGGCCTACCTACTTAGATTTCCTCACTAAGTGAGAAGTCAACATTGTTTTATGGCTAAGTATAAACATGTGGTTGAGGGTATATACATTAAAAAATCATTTGACATTATTATCATTAAAGTAATTATAAGTGAGAGGGTAGCCCCAATACCAAGCTAGTACCATTACCAATTTATATCTTTTTTAGTCTAAACTACTTCAAACTCTACATATTCTTTTTAGTTTCCACTTACAACCAACTCTCTATCACATCAATTTAAAAAATAATAATAACTTAATAACATTCAGGTTTGACCACTTAACTTAGCATTTCCAGTCACTTTTTATTTTTTACTCTTTGATCACTATATAAATGTATTCCAAAACTTGTATTAGCCAACATTAGTACATAATTTGTGTTGTGTGCTACAATTAGATAAAACACATTGATCTAACTACTTATGTGTTTCATTATATTTACTTAGTTATTATCTTGAAAATGTTTTCCTATTTTTGGAACATAGCCATCTTTGTCAACACAAACTCTTAAATATTGTTATTTTTTATTACCTTTAGTACACAATTGACTCATACAACTATGTATCTTTTCAATGTATTCTATATCTCCCTCTACAGTACATAGTCGACATGTATAACTGTGTATATTTTTATCTTATTAAATTTCTCCTTATAGAGTACATATTTAACCTATATGACTATGCATCTTTTTATCATATTCAATTTCTCACTCTGGAGTTTATAGTTGACTTGCATGACTTTGTTCTTTATTCTCTATTATGTGTCCTATCTTATAGAACACTGTCTATTATTTCAATTATGTATATTACAATTGATCCTCATCTCCATCAAGTTTTAAACCTCTTTTTTCCATCATGAATTTCCTATTTGAGGATAATAAAGAGTTAAATCAAATAAACATGATGTTTTTTACCAATCCCTATAGGTTTCCCAAGATATAGCTTGTGGCACCCACCACGGATGAAATCAATGTTCATGTTTCCACTTGCACTACCAATTATGTGACTCCTCATCATTTTCCCTTAGTTTTAAATCCTTTATAATCACTAAAATATGAGTGTGATTTATAGTACACAACCGAATTCCTCTTTTTCATCAATGAATTCCTTCAACATCGAGGAAAAGACCTATCACCCATTTATAATCTCATGATAGGTTCTCATATAGATAACCTTCTTGACCCTCCTGTACCTTTTCTCATGGATTTGGGGGAACCACTTTCTTTGCATTTCAACCTTTTCCTTCTATTATGTCTCCTTCACACACCATGACAACTTATTCTATGCCTTCTTTGACCTCCATGCTGAATATTTATACTAACATGGTAGGTTCAACTTCTAGTGGGCCTCTTTAAAAGACCCATCCCCTTAACCATGCTGTTAGTGCATCTTTTTCCAGTAACACTTCTCATGCCACTAGTGTTTTTGTTGATACCAATGTTGCTCATGCCACTATTTTGGTGCTACTACTACTCATAGTTTAACTCAAGATATTAATATTAATACTAATCCATCACATGATGCACACACTACTCAAAATGATACCTAAACTAATGAAATATTGTTAAAAAAACTAAATCAAATATATACCTTATAAAACAATAATGCAAATCAGATGATGCATATGAAAAACCATCTCATTCAACTTTAAAACCAGCCGCAATAATTTCTATAGGGTGCACATAATCCAAATTCACTCCCACTCCCTTAGGTATTCTCATGGTAAACTTATCCCACAACCACCCCTAATTAATAAAAAAAAAAAAAACATCTACAAAATGAACCTATTGTACCTAAAATTACTAATATTAACATAGGATATATCACACCCCCATCACTTTTAATGGATCCACCAATCCTAAATTATATTTAAAAACATTTGGTAACCATTATAAAGATTGTGTCAAACTTAACACCTTCACCGATACAAAATTATTAGTTAAAACACTCTTAGGAGATCCTTTATATTGGTATAATCAATTAAAAACCTATTCCATCATTAGCCTCAAAGACTTGGTTAACTCATTAGTCCAAGAATTTCAAACTAATGATTTTCTCAAGGACAACTTATCCCACTTTATAAACTACGAATAACTTGAAACTAAGATGACATAAGCCTTCATCAAATGATGGAGTAACTTGTCTAATAAATGTGAGAATAATATGGTGGATGAAAACCTCTTCCACCTATTCTCTAATGCTCTATACCCTAAATTATAATATTGGGTTACGACCATCTCTCCAAGAACCTTGAAAAAATCCCTTAACCAAGCTAAATGACAAGAATTCCTCATGCATAAATTCAAACCAACTTAACATATAATAATCTTGGTACATGAGACTTTATATGATGCTCCAACCATGAAGCGAAGTCACATGTGATTTGCACACATGCCAAACCTATAACAACAATAACCCAACTTAGCTGTATAATATCTATGCAAGTGTATGGTTCCCATATAATCTACCCTTGTTTGATAGTATACAAAGTTGGAACATGGGGCATGGCCCATTCTACATGGTCTTGCATCCATCAAACCACTTGAGGTAGAATATCATCGACCATATGGGGTAACCCACCGAGATGATACATAGGTAATCTCTCATAGATCATTGTGCTTAGAAATATGGTAGGGTCCATTATCTTATACCTTTTGGTTAGCATCCCATACATGTTGTGCATGATCTCAACCCAAATGACATAACGAAGATTATACAATGCATTGTGATCCAAAATAGACTAGCACAAGGATTTTATGTACAATGGTGTCTTGTCATCTGACTTGTGACACAACAATCATGTTATCATAAGCCCTATCATGACCTTTTGGGTATCTTGAATGGATAAAATATAAATATTAAATAAACTCATGTGTCATGAAATATAGATCCTATCTGACCATGCCTATTATAGGGCTAAGGCTCATCTCTCATCCTCTTACTCTAGTGTATCAAAAATCATCAACATCCCATCTATAGGAAGTCTAACAAACACATGGTCATCCTGAAAGGTGATCAACACCTCTATAGTATCCCCCTCTACCTTTAATAAAAAAATTATGGTCATTCATTCCTATGCTCCTAGGAATATGACAATGAGATCAACACTCATCAAGATCTGTCTCATCTCCATGATACCTCTAAATACCAAGGCAACCATTCAAGATCTATCCATGTCCAAAAATCACTCTTATAAATTTGGTAGCTAGGATACATCTACTAGGAACCAAAATCTATGACATCTCTACAAAAAATCAAACGTCATATAATGCATTAGATCTCAATGTTATAAAAATAAAATAAATTCTTAAATACTCTTAAGAAATTATGAATTAACTATTTCATCATCTTTTTCGATATAGTTTCCTTATTTTTCCTTTTACACAATCAGCGTATTTAAAATTAAATCAACCCTATCATGTTCTTTCCATAATATATCAGCCCTTTGGTACATAATCAGTCTCAGTTAACAAATTATATCATATACATAGTACAAATAACATTAGTTAGAGGGTACTATGTCATCTATATACCTATTTCCAACGAAATCAACCCACTACTATGTAGTCAGACATCTCCAGTGATATTATATCGACCCACTACTACATAACCATCCCCTAGATATTTCTCACCTTTTAAATTGAGTTGATAGGCTAGACCTTGTTCTTAGTTTGTGATAACATTTTGACCATTTACCATAAATGTCTTATGCATTTATTGGTCTAATCGTTTCCTACCCAATACCCCATTTTACCCCTAGTTTACATTAAAATTTCTTATTGTCCATTTTGGTGTGTAAATTTTTCCTATCATTCAATTTTCTATATTTAGATTAATTTCAATAAAAAAAATCTCAAAAAAATGAAATTTAGGTTTACCTTACCTGCACTACACTCAATGTGGTCGTGATTTGTCCTCCATGTCATAATTAACATCTCCTCACCATGATTACTCTCTAAGATCAAATTGAGTCTCTCAGGGTAATATTTTATCAAAATAATAAAATAATAAATTAATTGATTTTCACCCTATTTATATTTACTATTTAGAATTATTTACCATTCAAATATTTATAATCATTTTCCATTTTTTGACCATAACTTTGATTTTACTAGCTCTTTTTTTTTTTAACCATAAGATGTTCTAGAATCTTGATATTATAGAGAATATTTTTCTCAATTACATCTATATTTTGTAAAAAATTGATTTTTCACTAATTTCTATAGGCTAACCTAATATTCCATACATTGGACACCTTCACATTTCTTTCACTTCATTCCCTTTTTAATAAAACTAAGGTAATTAAGGTCATGTTTTTTCAATTTTATCCTTTCATTTATCTTATTCACTTCTTATTGCAATTTATATAACTTTAAAGTTGTTTGTTGTTATGTTATTTTTCCCAGACCACCATCCCATGTTCTACCTACGTGACACATGATGAACTTCAAGTGGGTCATATGTATACACATAATATGTTTAGATTTTACCAGTTATTGATGTTTTCTCTCTTACAAGAACCCATCGAGTTTCAATCTCTCTAAGTGCATGCCTTAAACGGTGCACTAAGAAATGGGTGGCCATATCATTGGTGCTTCACCAAATTATTGTCCCCTATACCATCATTTTCAATCTACACAAGCATATCTTATGTACTTCCCTAAGTTTTTCCTCTTCCCTTAGACACTCTTGTAATCAATTCACTACCTTATTAAGCCCTTATCTAAGGTTAAAAGACTTTTTTACATTTATCAAACAAAGTCAACTTAGGCCAACCATGTACTTAAATTATATTTACACATTACATGAATCTAGTGCCCTTGGCCATTTTAGTCTTAGACCTAATTTAATTTTATAAATTAAAAATATAGTGTCAATTTGGTTGACTCTATTGGTTAAAACATCATAAGGGTTTAGGGTTAGATTAAGCTATATATACACACCCATTTCCACCATTTATTAGGAAGAAAAGATTAAGAATATCATGTATTTTGCATCTACTTATCCATCATTTTACTTGAGGATAATTGTTTAGGGTTTAAATAAAAAACTTGGAGATATGAATATTTTCTTGTGGATAAGTCTTTTCGATGCATAAAGAAGTTGGGTAGCCTAGAACTTCCTTATCATTATTATCCTTACGTATGAAAACAACCTACTACAAAGCACCTTGGCTAATGGAGAGATTGAGGCTCAACAAGTTCAACTTTAAAGGTAAGTATTCCTAAATTTGTTCCTCCTTTTTTAAAGTAGATAAATTTACATTTTTTAATCTTATATGCTTGTCTCCCATGAATTAGCA
>JARHVA010004768.1:822500-877500 GCA_037957365.1 Torreya grandis | reverse complement strand
GTGACAATACATGATCCATATATTACCAAATTAGAGTGAAAGTGACACAAAACCCATAATATTGCATGTGTTTGCATATATACATTTAGGTTATATGTAAGAATTGAATTAACCATCTAAGGTCGATGCAAGTGTCTAACATCACATAAATGCTTAATCTAGAATCTAACTACTAATCCAGGGTCCACTTCTAGTCTAACTCTTTCCTATTCTAAATCTAGATATATATTAGCATTAGGACTAGCAAAATATCATGTTTTCATTATCATTTAAATATATATCATAGTTTTAATTTCTATTTTTATCATATGTTAGCATAATAAATTTATTATATGTTTGTCTAAATTTTCAAATTAATTAGCATGCTATAGAGATAGTCTACTACACTTGTGCACTAGGATATCTCTATGAATCTAACCCTATATTCCCCTAATCTATATTTTATGTTTAAACATTTTGTGAACCCAACCTATGCGAATGCAAAAAAAATGATATAGGGTTTTATTTCCTAATTTTTTATTTTATGAGTACTGGTTTCAAACTTTTCAAAAATTAAACATCAAAATTTTCACTTTTATACCAACATGTTTGATATGGATATATCTCTTATATATTTCATTTTATAGTACATAATGGTAGTCGTGACTTGTTATGTTTCATGTATGGTTAATTCAATATAATATTAAAGGATTAGAAAACTTGATCATTAGAAATCCAATGCATTCTTGCATAATTCTTATAGCCATAATGGTTAAAATGAAATTCTAGTTATAACCACTAAATTCTAAAGAGAATGTATGAAACGCTTTTTCTCCTCCAACCATATCAAAACTTATTCCAATGATATTAATATTAAAACTGTACTTATACACTTATTACATCATTCTTAACATTGCAAGGATATTCTTTTGGATGCATTACACATGACCTTTTTACCAAGTAATGTGGAACTTCCATATGTGGCTTCTATCTTAAAATCTATCAAATGGCATGATAATAATTTTTTCTTCAAGAAATAAGGAATAACACCTCAGTAACTCATAAATTATTTTTCACTATTATACATTCAATAATGTGTGATAAATATATTAGTTAAAAGAGTTTTCATGGATAATGATTCAGTACTCAACATTTGTAACATATCCTTTATTTATTTCCTTTAAATTGTACATAAAGACTTGGAACCCTCTAACAATCAAAGGACTTTTTTTGACCCTAAATTTTGTATTTATATATTCTAAGGGTTTTGTAGCCATAGCAAAGAAGAGAAAGATAACAAGAATAACATGGAGAACCTTGGTGTTGAAGAGGAAGGCATGAAAGATAAATGTGCAGAGGACCTTGGTGTAGAAGATATGGTTTTTGGAGACAAAGATAAAAAAAAATGAGAAACAAAATATGCAAGAAAAAAGTGCAAGACTTACATAAGGGTGCAAGAAGCAGAGACAGTTATAAAAGATCTCACAGAAGCATCAAAGACTAGTCAAAGGAGAATATATAACTGGTTCATAAGAAAATAGGATCACAATTATGGATATATATCATGGAAAGAATATATAGGGGTAGTTAAGCTCTAGTCCCAAGGATTATATTTTAATGGCTTTCCATAAATTCTTATTTTGAAATAATCATTGGCTAGTCATCACTATTGTATTAATATTGTAACCTAAGGAGACGAGTTGGGTCATGTATAAATACCCCTTAGTTTTTTCTAGAAAAGAGATAGAGAGATAAATATAATACTATAAAATAAATGTTTTTGAATGATTTTTACAACATTCCATTTTTCATTAGTAAGCTATGCTGTACAAGTGACTATAAGTTTCAAATAAAATTAATAGAATCATTCTTTTTATCTACAAATTCTAAAATATGTGCCAATATGTCTCTATGGTGTTAATTATAAGTATGTGTAATTTATGGATTGAATATAAATATTAACCATAAAATGATTTTTTTTAGTAATGAGAACTAAATATAACTAATCCAATTGCCTAAGTGTAGATAGAATTAATGGTATCCACCAATGTATGATAGAATCGATGGGAATCAATCTTGGCTACGTGCTTTGGGTAAGTGTGAAAGCTCACTAATCGCATGATATGTTGATGCACTAGATCATTAGCTTAATCATTAACTTTCAGTTCATGACTATTATTTAGTCAATCAAAACCAAGGATAACACTAAAAATTTCCATTCCGTTTCTATGACCCAGTATACCTATTAACTTGATGGTAAAAATATGTACCAAGAGTTTCCTCATAATAATGGGTAGAGCAACACCTGTAAGATTATTTATATGAAACCTTATTTGGAAATCTCCCTATCCATTTGTATTCTTGGCATTCAGTATATGTACAAAACCACTCAAGAACTTATAGACATAAATATCCCTAGTTAATAGAGCATTAGACATCCTTGGAAAATTAGAAAACTACTTGGACACGTGTGGTGGACATTTGGTAGAAAGGATCACTAGATATATACATGTTAGAATATATTGTGTCTACATATTCTTGTATAGAGGAATCACAGTTTAATTTCAAAAGGAAACCATGTCGAAGATATATAAAATAGTTTCCATTATAAATTAAGAAATTTATGGTTGAACTTAGGATTGAAATATTCCCCATGGATGGATAAATCCCTCTCATGAAAAAGTAGCATAACTAATGGGGAAAGGAAGTAGTATACTTTGGTATAGGATTGGTAATTCAGCATGGAAATTAGATAGTGAAAATGTGGAAGCATATGTATGATGAGGCTAGGAATAAGGCCATGATAGCTAGTGATCCAGATGGAAAATGAGAGGATCCTAGAAGTTTTGTGAGAATCCATAGGAAGGTAGAGAGGCATAATGAATACTCCCTAACCATGGATCTATACCTTTTACTAGCATAGGTACATGTAGAAAACATAGGACAAACATTGGTGATTGCAGAACCCATTCCAATTAGGCCAAATTTTGCATGTTCATGCACATAAGTTTAACAAAATTATTATAAGAGATTGGGTTAATAACACTTTGAACCCTAAAGTCAAGTTTGAATTTGAATTTGTATATGAGACTATATGAGTATAAGTTCAAAGTAGTATTTTATAGCAAGTCCAACTAAATTTACAATTAGCTTTTACCTTTCTAGTCTAGTTAAGACATATGACTAACATTAAAATTCCATGTGGACCTAATATAAGTATTAGGAAAAATATAGTCTAAAATATAACTAATCAATCTTTATTAGTGCCCAATGTTTTAGGTGCTCCTATTTCTCTAGGAAGCATGGGATGAAATATTAGTAGTGGTTCTAATGGAATTTCAAGAGGATCTGGATGTGGTTTGGGAGGAATTGGAGGACCTCCACCATAGCATCCACTACAACCACCCAGTGTATCTATAGTTTACTATGAGATGACACTCCATCTTTCTGAGTATCAAAGTGTTTAGAATGCAACTCAACATGTTCATAATTATTAACTCATTTATCACATGTGTGGCATAATTTATACTTAGTATAAGGAAACTTAATTTTTCACTACCCTATTGGATCATGTCCATAAATGGTATATAAATTTAGATCCTCATCAAGTTGTTGTAAACTATGAGCTCTTAAAAATAACTTTTATTCAAGAATTTGACATTGATGAGTTTGAGTAACAAAGTATTTTTGATTTAAAATATATTAAGAGAGAGATCACTAAAAGTATGCATGTATATTATTCTCACTTTAAAACCCTCCTTTCCAATCTATCATTTGAAATCAATCCAATGTAACATGCTCAAGTTTTTTAGGAGGGTTATTACTTCCTTTTGTATGAGCTTTATCCCATAAGACCTTTATTTATCCATGAAAGGAATTAGGAGATACTCTTTGTGCCAAGTTTGTTTGAAGTATAGACATAGGAATCAAGCCCTTTATGGAGGCCCAAATTAATTATATGGATTCTCAGATGGAGAATGTTATGGCCATTAATTCTCATGATACTCGCATCAACTTGTGGTGTGTTGATTGTGAAATAGAGGGTCATAACATGAATAATTATCAATTAATTAATGGTCATGCCATGTTAATATATTCATGTGAAATCTACAAGGAATACCATCATCTATGAAGTTGTAATTTGTCATATCTTTCCACCCAAGCCAAAGTATCACTATATTTTAAGATATGTGATGTATATATGCATGATACTAATCACTATTAGATCATCAATGAGATTCATGAATCATGCACATGAGGTATTTGCCAAGATTTTATAGATAACACACATGAAACTAGTGTGAATCAATATTTATAAGGTTAAAGGCATGGAAATGGATGAGGTGGTGATTTGTTTCCACCTAAGGCATGTTACAAGTGTGGATATTTGGACCATTAATAGTGTGATTCCATAGTCTACCCTATTTTTGCCTTTTATAAAATGAATAATGACCAAAAAAAATCCTAGAATTGTATACATCTATTACCAAATAATGAAGTTATAAGGGTGATGGAATGATATGTTATGACAAAACTCTAACTTCTTAGTGGAAACCATGCCCTACCACTCCCCTAATTAGACCCAATATTAATATCCATACTCTAAGTAGTGTGCATTATCACCCTACTATTTCAAATCCACATATTTAAAAGGTCTAACATGAGGAACCTCATGCATAAATCTATCCATATGTCTAACATAAGATAGAGTTATTATATGACATAATGGCCTTGGTATGGGAGCTACAAGGAGAAATTGAGTTCTTCAAAGATAATGATACTACCATGTGTATCAGTATGTAAAATGGTATGGTACCCAAAGACTCCAGTCATGATTAAATTCATGAGTTATGCAAGATATTTCTTAGTGAAGACATAATCCCCCTCTTAAAGAATTGGTTGCAACAAAAGATGACCAAGTATTCAAAGGAATTCTATTACAACCATGTAGGTAGATAAGAGATTCATGTCCAACCAAAGGCATAATGAGACAAAGAGGTTCTTGTAAATACATCCATTTATGGCTAGATGATCCTTGATTTACTAATGGAAATTAACATGAAGATTAATTTTGTTATTCCTACAAAAAATTGAGGATCCTCACTTTTTAACCTTCCCCATATGTTTTACTTATGTCCAATAAGACTAAATCACTACCAATAAGCATTATTAAATATTCCATACTTAAATTCTCAGGTGTCATGTTTAAGGTTGACTTTGAAGTGATCAAGCTGGTTGAAGCTAATGACTTTCTTGATCTCTTGGGTATACATTCGTACTATGCTAACAATGCTAACTTACATTTCAAGAAGCATTAATCAACTTTGAGAATGACACTTATCATGTGGTAATCCCTTTAAATAATTGACAAAGGCCTCCTTTTGTGGAAACCATGGACATTTATGATAATCTCAACAATATTTATAACATCACCACCCAAGGGAATGAACATGTGGATATTACTCCTCACATCATATTGTAATGGGAAGACACACATTTTATTTCATACACTACAATTATTTATTACAAATAATGGGATCAAGGAGAATATCATATTATAATTAGTGTTTGTGTTATATTTGATATTCACCTAAGTTCCTCCCCTAAGTTAGCTTGGTGCCAAAAAAATGTTTGCATCATTGGTCTACCACGCTTGAGGTTGGAACATGCATCTTGGTTCCATGGTCAAATTAAGTTCACAGTGTATTTGAAGCAATTGGAATAATTTAATGGTAATGAAGGGAAAAATTTGTGAATGTGAAACTTTGTGTTTGAAGGAACAATTACTCGATGGTGGTTTACTCAACAATACCAATTTTAGACATGGGAACAACATGCTGCTATGCCCTATCACTTTCACTATGATAACCATGGTCATGCCACCATAATTTATAATGGTGTTACTTATCTATAAGGCCATATAACAAAATATGAAAACATTTAGCGCACTAAAGAATTTCTATTACTATAATCATTGTATATTAATGCACTTTATGGTATTATAAACACCTCGGATAGGGTGTGGTACGTACATCAATAAAATCATAGGGGAATGGATACATAATGGCATATCACTCATGGTATACTTAAAATTCTTTTATTTTATTCTCCATATATTTATTAACATTTATCATTTAAGTAAATATATGAAATAGTAATAGGAGATTGTGCACTAATTGAAAACCACATACATCACATACATGGCATACCTAACAAAAACTTAACCATATTTTAATAATTTAATACTCATACCTTATCTTTATTAGATTTTAATTATCAATATAAATATACATATCAAGAATAAATATAGAAAGTAAATAAAAAAGTTCATGTATTAGATTATTAAGGGTACCATTTTTGATCTGCTAGAACCAACATTCAAACACTTACATAAACATATAGATTATGAGGCATGTGATGCCATAGATACTATGCAGTCAGAGTATAAACCATATTATAAACCAATCCAAATGGTTCATCATAATATTGGAATAGAGGACATGCCTAAAATAGCCATTGTGGGCAATTATTGGTCTAATATTGAGGTAACTGAAAAAAATGATCTCGTAAAGGAATATAAAGACATTTTCCCACTCAACTACATAGAAATTAAGGAATTACATCCATCATTAGGCAATATTCATATAAATTTGGTTTATTTCACTTAATAAAAAAGGAAACTCTATGAAATGACCCTTAATATATAAACTAGAGTTAAATAATAAATTGATAATATGTTATGTACTGGAGTTGTTACTCCCATAGATGAATCTGAGTGGGTTAGTTTTATGGTGATTGACATAAAAAAATATGGTTGAATTTGGATCTAAGTGGATTATAAGAAACTTGATGTTTTGTGTATGACTGGCCCTTTCCCAATGTCATTCATGGAGGAAATTTTGTAAGGTGTTGTTGGATGTGAGATCTATAATTTCATTGATGGATTTTTTGGCTATCGCCAAGAACAATTTATTGAAGAAGACAAGGAAAAAATAACATTTACAACTAAATGGGGTTATTTTGTGTATGTTATATGACATTTGGCTTAAATAATGTACCAATAGTGTTCTCACACATTGTAATGGAAGCTTTCAATTAGGTGTACATTGGTGAATAGATCATGTTTGGTTTAGTGTGCGACCACTGTGATAATTTGTGCCTCATGTTCAACTACTACCATTAGCTTTAGATCTATTTAAATATTAAAAAGTGTATATTTACCACACCACTTATAATCCTATTAGGACACACCATTTATTGGGATGGATTAATGGTGGATCCAACCAAGATTATGGTGATTATCCAGCTTCTATCTCTAAATAGACAAGGTGAGGTTGTGACTTCTTAGGTCAAACTAGGTACTATTGTAAGTTCATTCAGGGTTATGATAACATATCAATTATGATGCAAGAATTACTAAAATATAATGTCTTATTCTTATGGGTGTCTAGACACCAACAAACATTTAAGGATCTAAACGAAAAAATGGTGAATGTGCCCATTATCTAGTTCCTAGCTAGATGCAATAATTTCATGTTCATGAAAATTATTTAGGAATGTAAATTATCTCAATCCTTACACAACCAAATGAATTAAAACTTTATAATCCCATTTACTTCTATATCTAAAATCTCACACCACTTGAAATAAACTATTCTAGTACAGACTATGAGGCCTTGTCTATGGTTTATCCACTCCAAAAGTTTAGATAGTACTTATTGGCCACTCGATATATTTTTAATAAATATCATGAATTGATTAAATATTTGGTTAATTAATTTACCAATATGTGATATTTTATTAGAGTGATCACACAATAGTTCTATAACAATGACCTTGCTCATACTTAGAATATGCAGGAAGATGTGTAATAATTACTTGATGTATTACAATAGCCTAGTGAAGAGGAATATATAGATGTGAAATAATTTCTTGATGTATTATAATATATATATATATATATATATATATATATATATATATATATATATATATATATAGGAGTAAGGGGAGTGAAATCATAGGATAACTCACCATGGGATTGAGTTTAACTCACTGTGGAACTCATAGGAGAAGTCACAATGGTACTTAGTTGAAATCTAGGTGAAACTCTATGTGGAACTCACTCTCTCACCCAATTAGCCTTTTTATTACACCTAAGTAAGTTAAATCTACATGTGTAGTGATAATCCATTTAATACATGAATTGAATAATAAATATCCTACACAAATAAATGTTACATGGATACATTTTCCAATGAATTGTCTTATTTTAGGAGTTCCAATTTTCTTTGGTCACAAAACTAGGCAAAATGGATTTGATCCCAGAACACCTATTACACATTCAATCTAGATAGCTGAATACACAATATCATATGATCTACCTAATGTTTAACTCTTCCAAGTTAAGTTCAATCCCAAATAATTAGAAGAAATTACTTTTTTTCTCACAACAGGTTTAGTGCTAGACCACCTTAACATCCAAGAGAAAAATAATTGTTTTTTTCATGCTTCCCCCTTATAGCTTATTAGAGGAGACTTATATAATCTAGGACATGATTAGGTATTATAAATTTGTGTAATGCATAACAAATGCACTAAATTTATCTCGAAAGTCCATGAGGGTGTTTTAGTAATACATTATGATGGTGATATAATGATAAGAAAGATTCTACTAGCTGGGTTATGGTGGCCCACATTATTAAAGGATACAAAGGCCTATGCATGCCATTGTGATATCCATTAGCATATATGTAAACCAAATCATCAAGATGCTATGCCCATTAATCTAGTATTTTATATGGAACCATCTAAAAAATGGGCTAATGATTTTATCGACATCATTTAACCTATTGAAAGACAGACTAACATATGTTATATCATTACTACCACATATTATCTCACATGATGGGATAAAGTAACACCTGCATGGGATTATGATGGTGATACCACTACTATATTTCTATGGGAACATATCATCACATGATATGGATTCCTATTAAGTATAATGAGTGATCTGGGCACTCACTTTATCAATATAACAATGTGCACCCTCTTAGTTGAATTCATGATTGTACACCATAATACCACATCATATCACCCTCAATATAATGATACAATTGAAGTCTTAAACAATTTCATTGGTAATACACTAACTAAGATTTATAATATTGGTCACACTAATTAAGATGATCATGTTTTTATATTCTTATGGGCTTACCAAAATACATATAATAAGTTTAAAAAATGTACTACTCCCTTTAACCTTGTCTTTGACACTAAAACAATCTTACTAATAGAATTCCATGTACTTTCCTTGAATACTATGTGTGTTTTAATATTAAATGAAAAAGAACCCATAAATGCTTGAATGGATGCTTTAATTCAATTTGATGAAACATAAATTCTCACACATTGGATTCAAGGGATTGAGAAGCAAAAGCAAAAACTTTGACATGATTGACATATCAAAACAAACGTTTTTCATCTTGTTATGCATGTATTGGTGTATGATTCAAAATTTATGATCCATCCAATAATAATATCAATTTAGTTTAAAGGTCTAACTATTATTCATCATATATACTCAACATCCATTTGTAAGTTAAAAAGATTAGATAGCCAATTTCTTTCAGGGTATTTTCTTGGTAGTTAGCTCTGACCCTACTATATCAATAAGGCATATTCTGATAGCTTAGCTTTGGACTTTGTCTTATTTTCAAATAATCATGACATTGGTTATAGGCCTTTTATTATCTTAAATTTATCATATTTGGTATTGTCTTGTATTCGTAACTCTACCATTTATCAGTATTACCTTCTTGATGAATTAATCTCACTAGGTTATACTATGGAGGACCAAATACCTATTTTAGTGTGGGGTAAGTTTAAACATGGATAAAATAATTAAGATAAATTTCATATATAAAATGTTTTTAAGAGTTGTGTGTGATCAAAAAATGATTACAGGATAAGGAGGTGTGCAAGAGGTGGCACATGACCCAAGAATGTGGGATAGAGATGGAAAATGAAACATCATTATAAAATGGTTAAAATGGAAAAGGCATTTATTATGAATATAAATGGAATTTTAAATATTTTTATAGCTATCATGCATTATAAAAAATGCATGACAACTTTCAAAGGAAGTATGGGACAAGTTTGTTTATTGATGAAGTAATGGCATAAATGATAAGCATGTCAAATGGATGTCATGGCATGTTGTTTGAAGTTTTAATTATCAAAATGATGGATAAAGACTTAGAGGGGTAGTTAATTTCAAAATTTGCATATCTTTAATAGGCATATAGGGTTCCAATTCTCATTTTTACTATTGAACATTTTAAATAATTACATATTTTAAATAAGTGTTTACAAGTAGTAAATAAGGTGTATTCACAAAATTATAAGTGTAAAAAATGAAATATATGTTAAGGTGAAGTCACTCAAAAGAAGAGGAATAAAAATATTAATGTGGGAGCATGTGTGAGTGATTTTCATGTTTCAAATGCTACATCCACCATTGAAGGAGGTTGAATCAAGAAGACTAAACCATTTGAGTTTGGAAATGGAAACAAAACATTTTCATTTAGAATAATTGGTTGACCATGTGTTAACCTTTGGGGAACCTAGTTGATGATGTGGCCAAAGTAGAAGAGAGTGAAAATAGACCCATTAATAGTAATCCATGAATTATAAGAGTGTTAGAACATAAAAGAAGGTAGTCTTATTTTTATCTAAGAAGAGGGTTTTGGTTTACACATTATTCAAAAACTGGATGATGGAAAAGGTGAGAATTTAGTAGATATTACTAAAAAGACATATGTGAGGCAAGCACTAGAGATGGAATGCATAGATAATAAATATTCCACAACACCACCTCCACCTCCAATTTTGATAGAAGAAATGTAGTAACCTAATATGGTCTTGCATGTGGATGATCAGGAATCCAAGGTTTCCACCTATCAATTACTTGATTACAATCATTACCAATCCATGAATGAGGGTGACTTACAATGAGACTATCATAAAAAGGGAAAAAATACAAGGAAAAAGGTCACCTTTGATCTCATAGTTCCTAATTTGCTGGAGGATGTGGATATACTTCAACTCTTTCAATTTTAATACTTTAGGAAACCTTAGGAGGTCATACGATTTTTCATTTCATGCATAATGAGGACTACCTTTATTTTTTAGGGTGTAGAATAAGGATTAACCCCCAAAGGATCAAAAAATAAACATGGTTACTATGTTCAAGAGCTTATACCCATGTGTATCTTAATGATCAAGATACTATTGATATAATGAAAATGGCACTGAAGTATAAGAAGGAAGACCATGCCATATACATTACAATTCTTTCATATCCAACCATTTGGGTGGATGCATGTTTGGATATGAAAAATTTATGGGGCATGGATAGATGGAAATATATGGATATGGCCCACCTCTATGTTATAATTCAAATGGTAAAGGGGAATAAATATAATTAATCCTATTATTTTGTTGAGAGAATAAAAGAAGATGCAGAGAAGGCCCATCAACTACCTAAAAACAAGTTTACCTGGGGAACGAATATACATTTAGTTATTTTTGATGAAATTAGTGTCCCTTATTATTCCATAAAATAACTTAAGTGGGTTTACCCACTAAAACACAAGTCCCCTACTAAGAGGTTCAAATAGTTTACATGTCTAAACACCATCACACCCTCTTAAAAAATGAATATGGAAGGTTAGTTTGAGGGGATTAAATAATATTTTTATAATGAGTGGAACATACCTGAATATTTGCCCATGCATATGGTGAGCTAGGGTGAGTTTACACTTAAACACCATTTTTTGCTCATGAGGCTATGGAAGGAGAGCACTGATAACTTTTTAGGTTGGTTCAAGTTGCCATGTACATTCACTAAAAAAATTTCATGGCTTCCATTAATCACATTACTGACACATGGCCATTAAGAATTGGTGATACTAAGATTGACATCAAGGTTCACACTCTTCAAATTTTATATTTCTATCTAAGAAAGAAAGCATAGACAAAGTGGTATAAATTAGATAAAGCTGATATTAATCCTTGTAAGATAATCATGTAAGGGAAAATATTTTTAGTTTTATATATTCTCAAGCCCATGAATAAAACATTAATAATATAGGAGACATATAAAGAACCCATCCTTCATAAAATTGAAAAATTATTACAAGGAATGGTGCAGAAAAAGGAAAAGAAGCCATGAATTGAAGCCACTAGTTCTAGATGGGCACAAAGGAAGAACCCATAGAAAACACAAAATGACAAAGGTGAGGATCATCTCTAATGAGATACTAGGGTTACCTCAAGAATAAACAAAATATGGCATCATTTCCACATAATAATTAGTTGTCCATTTAAGGATAAAGATTTTGGCATCTAAAGTTATGATCTCTAAATAACATGAAATAACTCATGTGTCAAGGCTTAAAAATTAACCCACCCCTAAACATAATAAAAAATAGTAGCATCATTCTAAGGATCAGCAAATGTACATTGAGAGTAAAAAACCTATTAAGGAAGATTTAGGAAGAAGGGAAGCTCCCATTGTAAAGAACCAAGATGCCAAGACAAGTGACAAACCTTAAATGGGTCCATAACTTGTATATCTAGATCATGAAAATCGTAAGGGTGAGGTTCCTATTAAATAAGTGGAAGAGTTGAGACAATAAAATGAAGTTAATGATGACCTTCTTGCTCATTCCTTATTCTAACAAATAATGTGAGATGAGTAACTTTATATTTCAGATTATTTACCTAAGGAGTCCATCATTCAAACATAACACAAACTATGTTTCTATATGGACATATATAATGATGAAGGTCATTTTAATCTCCCTAAAGACTATATATTTAAGACTAGAAGGGGTAGGTATTCCATAGTTTATTTGGGTGGATTCTCATAAATTATCTATAGCTCAAATAGGCATAACCCTAATAAAATTAACCCTAGAATTCACTAGGCAAAATATTCTCCATATAAATGATGTTAGCTAATTTTGCCATAAAAATCATGAGCTCACCGAGATGTACCAAGAGGAAAAAGAGAAAATTAAAAGCCTTAAAGAGGAACTAGAGGTGCTCAATCACATCAAAATACAACTGAGGCATATAAACTAAGGACACTAGCCCTTTGTTAGATGGTCTTAATGAGTGAGCCAATGCTATTTGATGGGATCCCTTTAATCAGTAAATCTATTGACAAACTAGAGACAGTAGTGGATCTAGGGGTTTTTTGTAGTGGTGAATCTTTGTTAATCTATGAATATTCCATTTTTCAAAGTTAGTATTTGGAAATTTTTGTGGAGTGACCGATAGGGTAGGATCGCCTAAAGTTTTGGGGTCAAAGTTAGTTTTGAGGAGAGGTTTGCCTATATTTGAATATAAATTTCCTCATATAAATGTAGTTTGCTAGCATCTCAAAATAGAATCTTGAAGAATTTATCACATGCTATCGAGAGACTTTAAGAATTTTTTTGGTTGTTTGTATTTCAAATCCCAAAAGAGATTTAAGAATCAATAGTTCCCAATAAGGTATGCAATGATTTTTTTAAAATATAATTTTTTAGTTTTTTTTAACTATAGTTCCATTTACTACTATTTAAGTGCCATTATTACATCTTAAAATAAGGGCATCTAATGCAATATTATAGGTGTCAAAAAGTAGCTTATGGGCATCTGATGGTAGTCTTCAGTTCCTTCAAATGGAATTCTATGGGTGGGCACCAATAGTCTACAGATGGGTATCAATAGTGTGTGAGCAGATGCACATAGACTGCTAGTGTCTAATGGTAGGCTACAAGTGTGCATTGATTACCTACCTTCATCCACCCATAGGTAGCCTATGGATAGCCAATGGTAGCTTATTTTTATCCACATGTATCCTACTATTGGATATCATTAGCCTATAGTTAGGTACCAATAGGCTGCCAATAGATGCCTACACTCATTGGATACCGTCAGATGCCCATAAGCTACCATTGGTTGCCTTCATGCTTGCATTTCTTGGGCATTCATCTATATTTGTGTGATATTTGATGAAACATTGTAGGATTTGTGTGATTCACCACATAACATCACATGATTTGCCTGTGCAACGATACACCTTCTAAATTGATTCACCACCATTGACAATCCAATTTGCCTTGGGACCTCCACATATGTTTTTATATAGACAACTATAATGAACCCTAAATGGATCTTCTACTCAAGAAATTCAAGAACCAAGTGGACCCCTACTAGGAAAATATGTGGACCACAAAATAAATCATAGGGGCCATATATGAGTGTAAAAGCTTTTTGACTAAATTAGGTGCCACTATTCCCATTGTTTATGGGGTTTTTATAAATCTAGCATGGCCAAACAAAATTTTAGAAGTAGGACTTCATTGTAAGGAGTAATAGTTCCAATAGTTTGATATAGATGCAAGAAATATAAACGATAGAACCCAAAGTTCCAAGGTATTATAAGACATAGAATAACTAGTGAAATAAATATTCACCCATTATTAATAACTTAGTATTAGGTTTTTAGTAATTCAAGGACACGTTTTGGGAGAAGTTGGGTTAGTCGAGGATGTACACAAAGTTGATACTTCTATGCTTGAAATTTTGATGACTCAATAAGATGATTTCCTATAACATATCAAGGGTAAAAGTGACTATATGGTAAAGTGGAATTACATATTTCTAAACTTTAGACTACACTAAACTAATGGGAGGAGATAAAATTTCAAGTGCAATAAATGGGACCTAAATTTTTGTTATCTAAATAAACTTAAACGTAGTTTACGAAAGATTACCGGTTTAGTGAAGGGTGATGTTAAAACCTAACTTTTGTATTTATATATTCCAAAGTGTTTGAATCCATATCAAAGAAGATCAAGGGACAATAAAAAAATTGATGACCTTGGCATAGAAGGGGAAGGCGTGGAAGAAAAAGGAATGAAAGATAAAGGCATAGAGGACCTCAGAATAGAAGAATGAGTTTTAGGGGATAAGGATATATAAAATAAGGAGAATAAAAAGACACATGACTCAAATAAAAGTGTAAGGCTTGGACAAGGGTGCAAGAATCAAAGACAATTATGAAGGATCTTGCATAAGCATCTTAGACTAGTCAAGCACAAATCTAACACTAGTTCATGAGAGAATAAAAGAACAAGCAAGAATATATAACATATAGATAATATATAGGGGTTATTAGACCTGAGGCAAAATAATCATATTTTAATGGCTCATCATGAATTCTTTTTCTAAATAATTGTTGGCTAATCATCATTACTATATTAATGATATAACCTAAGGAGAGGAGTTGGGTCATGTATAAATACCCCTTAATTTTGCTTACAAAATAAATAAAGAGACATAAATATAATACTAGAGACAAAATGTTATTGAATGATGTTTGTACTATTTGTTTATTCATTAGGAATATGTGGTATATGAGTGAATTTAATTTTCAATTGATGTCAATCGAATCACTATTTGTATCTAAAAATTCTAAAATATGTACCAATCTATTGTTATGGTATTAGTTATAATTATGTGGAATGTATTGATATAAAAATATGATTAAACATAATATGATGTTTTTAATAATGATAACTAAATGTAAATAACCCAAGCACCTAAGTGTGGATAGAGTTAAGGTTATTTGATAGAATTGATGGGAACTAGTCTTGGTTGTATACTCTAGGTGATCACATGAGGTCACTATTCATGTCATATACTAATGCACATAATTTTTAGCTTATGCATTTCATTTAGGTATGCTACTAGTATTGAGTCAATAAAAACTAAGAAAAATACCTAATATATTTGATAGCATTTAACGATGCGTATTGGGGAAAATATCCTTGAACATCACCTTAGGACCTCATACATTACATAATTTGTGTCAAAATATTCAAAATTATTTAGATTATAACATAATTTTTAAATGATCTTGTTTTATCCATTAGTGATCTATCTATAGATGTCTAATGGATACAAGTCCCTTAAGACATTGTGCAATGGTCCAACAAATGGATAATTCTACACCACAATCTTATAATCTTGATTTTGGTTCTTGATATTTTATTAGATATAGGTACAAAAGACATGAGTTGGGAGAACATGAACAAGATATAACTCAATCTATATCTCTTTAAAATAACATAAATCAATATGGATTAGGTTTCTTAGGATAATTCATAAGTCTTAAAACATCTATTCATACCGAGCCTTGTTTACAAAAGGCCAAATTAGAATGTATACATACCTATATAATGGGTCTAAAATTAGCGTACTCTCATATGATTGGTGAGAACAACTCTATAGACATTTTGACATTAGATGAATTTTCAAATGATGATTATTTTTTTGAGTACTTGGAGGCACATGAGGATATCCCTTCCTTTTATCATAATACTAGGTTTCCTCATGACACTTATACTCATGCTTACTTTGGATATATTGATGATACCAATTTACAACATGATACACATAATGCTATTCTAACCATTCTATTTATCATCAAATGATCCACCTTTTTTGAATGAAGAAACAATGAAATATAACTATGACACAGATAAATATGTTTGACTAATATTACCTACTATATTAATATAGGATGATGAATGCAAGACCTATCAAAAAGTACTACATGATTACTAGAATCTCTTCAATTGGACTTACTTAAATATGCCTAGAACTGAATCATTAGTATTAGTAATTCATAATATATTATTGTATCCAGATGCAAAACCTATTAAATGAAATAATCACAAATGCATCCCAAAGTGGCATTGTTAATCAAAGATGAGATTTGAAATCTCTTACATGTAGGATTTATAATATATATTACACATTTGGATTGGGTGTCTAACATTCTAACTATTATTAACCCTACGATCGATGTTATAATGATTAACATGATTTTAAAGGATTTTCTGATCCAGGAGCATCTACATTCATTTTCTTGGCAAGATATGGTTACGTTGGGATGATTGAATTCAAATTCAATTTATTGTATTTTCCCTCTAATATTCTGTTAATAAGGATTAATTGTAAAAAAGTAAAGATAAAAATTAAATGTTGGAGCTATTGAGAAAATAAAGGAGGAGTGGTTGAAAATATTTCAACCTTCGTATATTGTTGCAATTTAAAAACTATTTTTGTTTTATCTTGAGCCCAAGTTGGGCATAGAGGTTTGGAGGAGATTCTTTAAAAACAAAAGAGTAGAATATGCATTAATTAGAGAAGAGGAGAAAATAAAAAAATTAATTTAGGAGGATAGTGGGACGTAGAGAAGAGAGGAAGAGATATAGAGAGGTGAATCAGGAGATCAAGGTATGTAAGAATGTAAGGGAGAAAGAGGAGTTTACATGTGAAGAAAAAAAGAAATGAAATGAAGTATATCATAAGGCTTTGTTAAGCCATTGAGAATGGGATATTGTAACTCCTGTATTTTAAGTATTCTTGATTGATTAAGAAGACAAATATTTGATTTTCATGTTATTATATGAAAACAGTGCTCTCATGTATAAGAGGTTTGACTTACACAGTATGCAGATCTGTGTGTGTGTGTGTGTGTGTGTGTGTGTGTGTTTCTTTGAGCATAAAGAATAATGAATATCTATTAGCATAATAAAAGGCATGAGAAACCATTAATTATTATAAAGAAGAAACAATCCAAGACTTTTTTTTGGTTTCATGAAGTTTAGAATGCATGAAAGGTTGTGAGAATGAATGAGCAGGGTTGTGAACAGGGTGCTTCAACAAACACACAGTCCACTGTTACAAGGTTAGATTTACGTGAAAATACATGCATGAGACTTATAAAATCTGAGGAAGAGGTATGTGGGGTAAGAGAGAGTTTATATGAGAAGAAAATAAGTCTTTAAATAATTTAGATACTTTAAAAACTCTAAAATTTAGCTCTCGGCCTGTGTGGATAGAAAACTAGGCACAGTTGGAAGAATGAGTATATCGCAAGATTTACTCAATGAAAAATTATGAAATTTATTGTGTGGATGATCCTTGGATTTATGAATAAAATTCAAGTGGTTTCAGATTTAATGGAGTAATTTGGAAAAATATATGGTCAAAATACAGACCTACAGTTCTAAAACAATTCAGAAAAACGTGTTCCCATTCACTAAAAAGGCCATAACTCCTAAAATACTAATCCAAATAACTTGATTATTTTTGGAAAAGTTATATAAAATAATTTTTGATACAATAAAAGTGTCTTCATGCCAAAATGAGATATATATTTGTAGATACAGATGACTGTGTTTTTATCTACCTGTAGGTGTTCATTTTTCAAAAATTGTCAAAAAGTCAAAGTTGAGTTTTCCTTACTTTTCAGTGCTATAACTTGGTATAAGGCTTGGATCATATTTATTATGTTTGAAATAATATAATAAAGTTGGTTTAATATTGAATAAGGGGATAACAATGATTTTGTCCTATTGGAGGCACAATTAGGCCTAATAAGACCTACAAGCTTTTGAACAAGGTAAGTGTCATATATATTTATGATGGGCTTTTATTGACTTGAATCTACAAACTCTGCAGGCTAGAAGCTATGGACTCTGGAGGTTTTAATCTATGGAATGTGCAGGAGAAAGGAAAATCTACGGACTCTGCAGGGTGGTCGTTTATACGATTTTGTATTGATGAATATGTTTGCTGGATATGTCTGATTGACAGTAGGGTCATTTTGTTTTGATTTTGTATGAAGATGAATTACAGTCTAAGGAGCCTTCCATCATTTTGGTATCATAGCTTGAAGCTCTTGGGATTTTTGGAAGAAAATGTATGAGTAATTTGTGCTATTTGATTTGAGTTAATTGTGTTTGAGATTGAGAAGTAAATAGGTGAAAAGGAAGGTAGTTAAGCCATTGAGGCTTAAGAGGAGAAGAAGCAAAGGAAGGCTTAGTGAAGATCCAAGAGAATCTATAGAAGAAGAGCATAGTGAATTTCTCAAGAAGAAGAAGAAGATCTAAGAAGAAGCTTGGATAGTTTGCCAAAAGACTAAGGTGAAATAGACTTAGGTGAGGTAAAAGATGAAGTTTGAAGAATTGAGAAGAGAAGCTTGGAAAGCTCAAAAGTAAGGGAGCAAGTGAATTCTCAAGAGAAAGATCCAAAGAAAGGTAAGCTTGGATTTGTTATTAGTGTTTGTTAAAGTGTTGTATAAAGAGTTGTTGCAGGATTGAGAAAAGGATCAAAAGACTAAGATGCAAAAGGCCTAGGTGAGATCAAGGAGATTGTAAAAAGACCAGTCAAGGAGAAACACTTGGGTGAGACAAGTGGACCAAAAGACTAGGGTGCAAAAGACCTAGGTGAGGACCTACAGGGATCAAAAGACCAAACTGGAAAAGACTTAGGTGAAGATCTCAGAAATGGAAATATTGCTGAGAAAAGAGCAGAGTAGCAAGGTACATGAGGGCACCAAGAAGAAAACAAGCATCCAAAAGAAGAAAGGTATGACTAATGTTGACATTGATAAAGAGATTGCTAGTTTAAAGATAGAATTATCTAAGATTAAAGGCATGCTTGAGTCTGGGATGCAATCAAATGAGAAAGTTTGGGTATGGCCAATGAGGAAGAGGTTGAAGTGGCTAATAGATCTCCTAATGAATAGGAGAAGAAGGAAAAATGAGATTGCCAAGAAGAGAGAAGCCCATAGAGGCAAGAGGATGAGTAGGTTTCCAAGTGAGCAACAAAAAGAGAAAGAGGTGGAGAAGAAGGTTCTCATTGTGGAGAATAAGAGAAGAGAAGAAAGAAAAGGTAAAGTGCCAGGAAGAGCACTTGGAAAGATGAGAATGTCCATTAAGAGGACACTCATGGAGACATTATGGTCTCTTGTTTTTATATCTAATGTTGTTTTTGCATGGGTAGTTTCAGGTATGAGCAGCCTTATGAAGGTCAAAAGAAGGGCCTTGGAGAGTGAAGAGATTGGTGCAAGAGAAGACACCAAATGCACAAGTGAATGTGTAAGAGAAAAGAAAAAGTTTGCTGCTGTTGATAAAGAAGAAGAGATGCATTGGTTAATGCATGAGGAAGGTGTTGAGGACTCCATACAAGCAAGAGAAGGGATGGAAGATGAGGATGACTTCTATGATACCATTGAATGCCAATAAGAGGAAAGATAACAGTTAAGCATAAAGGAAGAAGAAAGTACAAACAATCAAAAAGCTATGCAAGTCAAAGAACTAATGGAGCAACCCATTAAGGAGGTAAAGGTGAATCCAAAAATTAATTTTTCTTATTCTTATAAGCATGGAATTGTTGATATGCATGTTAGAGAAGCAAAGATAAAGGTGGATTTTTCAATTAACCATGGATATGTGATGCCTAAATGGTGGAAGGAGCAAACTCCCAAGCAATAGGAAGTGCTGGTACAAAAACATGGATGCAGGATGCCTACATGGTTTGAGAAGACAAATGATAAGAAGGAGAAAAAAGTATGGGTACCTAAGAAGGCAAACAGATAAGATGTGAGTGTTGAGGCAACAACACCAAGAAGTTAATGGAATAGGATTGAAGGTGATTCAAGCAACCAAGAGAATGAAGGTGAGATGGTGAGTATGGAAGAGGCATTCCATGAAGACAAGACACTTGAGAAGTATAACAAAGAGGTAAAAGGTAAACAAATGGTTTATGATGATGTTTTTGAATCCTTTAATGATCATTTTGTGGAAAATGAGGTATGGAAAATGGCTATGAGAACCAATATGCAGCAAGGAGAGAATTCCAAATGGATGGATGATGAGGAAAGGAGAGAGTATGAAGCAAATCAATGCCTCATTGAAAACAAAGAAGAAACAAGATGGCTTCAAATAGAGATTAAAGAGAACAAGGAGACACAAGGTAATAGTGTTCCTATTGTTTTTGATAAGTATATTGATGATAATGAAGAAGTTGGTTTGCATGAAGACAGCTCAAGAAAAGATGAGATAAGAGGTAAAGGACAAGTAATCCTTAATAAAGAAGGACCCAAGTTTGATAAAGAGAGTGGTGACATAAATGAGATCTCACTAAAGGAAGAGTTGAAGATGTTGGAGGAGCTATTTGGTCATTCAAGAGAGATGAATGAAGGTATAAGCCATGGTGAAGACACCATTGGGAAGAGTGAAACAAGAGAAGAGCAAAGCAAAGAGGTCAAGACAATTTTGATCAAGGAACAAGAACATGGAGACAACCAAGAGGCTTCATGGCCTAAAGATATTGATTCTAAGGTGGCTTTGAATGTTTTGTATGTAGGTATGAAGGTTGCTAAAGTGAATGACATACATGAGTCATTGGAGAAGCTCATGAAACAAGAAGAACAACAAGGAGATCTAGAAGACATGTATGAAGATGAATAAGCATGGAAGTGGGAGATGACATCTGAAAAGGAGATGAGGAGAAGGACATATCTAAAGAGAAAGAACATCAAGATGAAGGACGAAGACTATTTCAAACAAAGACAAACATTGGTATTGGCAACAAGACCTTGGGATCCAGGGATAGAGTGAAGACTAAAACATTGAGGAGATATCTCATTTGAACTAAGGTTCAAATCCTTTCTAGAGGGAGAGTATGATGCAGGAGCATCTACATTCATTTTCTTGGCAATATATGGTTACGTTGGGATGATTCAATTCAAATTAAATTTATTGTATTTTCCCTCTAATATGTTGTTAATAAGGAGTAATTGTAAAAAATTAAAGATAAAAAGTAAATGTTGGAGCTGTTGAGAAAAGAAAGGAGGAGTGGTTGAAAATATTTCAACCTTGGTATATTGTTGCAATTTAAAAACTATTTTTGTTTTATCTTGAGCCCAAGTTGGGCATAGAGGTTTGGAAGAGATTCTTAAAAAACAAAAGAGTAGGATATGCATTAATTAGAGAAGATGAGAAAAGAAAAAAAATCATTCAAGAGGATAGTGGGACGTAGAGAAGAGAGGAAGAGAGATAGAGAGGTGAATCAGGAGATCAAGGTATGTAAGAATGTAAGGGAGAAAGAGGAGTTTACATGTGAAGAAAAAGAGAGAAGAAATGAAGTATCTCATAAGGATTTGTTAAGACATTGAGCATGGGATATTGTAACTCCTGTATTTTAAGTATTATTGATTGATTAAGAAGACAAATATTTTATTTTCATTTTACTATATGCAAACAGTGCTCTCATGTATAAGAGGTTTGACTTACACAGTATGCAAATCTGTGTGTGTGTTTCTTTGAGCATAAAGAATAATGAATATCTATTAGCATAATAAAAGGCATGAGAAACCATTAATTATTGTAAATAATAAACAATCCAAGACTTTTGTTTAGTTTCAAGAAGTTTAGAATGCATGAAAGGTTGTGAGAATGAATGATCAGGGTTGTGAACAGGTTGCTTCGACAAACACACAGTCCACTGTTACAAGGTTAGATTTACATGAAAATACATGCATGAGACTTATAAAATCTGAGGAAGAGGTCTTTGGGGTAAGAGAGAGTTTATATGAGAATGAAATAACTCTTTAAATCATTTAGATACTTTAAAAACTCCAAAATTTAGCTCTCAGCCTGTGTGGACAGAAAACTAGGCACAGTTGGAAGAATGAGTATATCACAAGATTTACTCAATGAAAAATTATTAAATTTTGTGTGTAGATGAGAATTTGAGTTATGAATCCAATTTAGGTGGTCTCAGATTTAATTGAGTAATTTGTAAAAATATATGGTCAGAATACAGACCTGCAGTTCTAAAACAATTCAACAAAATGTGTTCCCAGTCACTAAAAATACCATAACTCCTAAAATACTAATCCAAATGACTTGATTATTTTTGGAAAAGTTAGATAAAATTATTTTTGATGAAATAAAAGTGTCTTCATGCCAAAACGAGCTATATATTTTCAGATACAGATGACTATGTTTTTATCTACCTGTAGGTGTTCATTTTTAAAAAATTGTCAAAAAGTCAAAGTTGAGTTTTCCTTACTTTTCAGTGCTATAACTTGGTATAAGGCTTGGATCATATTTATTATGTTTTAAATAATTTAATAAATTTTGTTTAATATTGAAGAAGGGGATAACAATGATTTTGTCCTATTGGAGGCACAATTAGGCCTAATAAGACCTACAAGCTTTTGAACAAGGTAAGGAGTTTAGAGAAAAAATTCAATATATTAGAGTCTTATATACTATATGAGGATTGAAACATGTTAGATACATTGAATCACATGTTTTTAAACTTATTGGAAGCTTCAGATAGATGCATAATGTAGATTGAATACCTAAAACTCCATTAAGGCTTGAGAAGCTAGTAAGGGTTTCAAGCATCATAAGGAAGATCAAGAAAGAAGATCGTAGACCTCTCAATAGCTATCACTACATTGGATTGTGAATTCAAAAGTTCCAGCCATCGCAAGTCAATGCAGTCTTCTATTGCCATCCAAGTTGCCTTTCATATCTGAGGATTTTCACATCTATGTTGCTATTTTATTTAAGGTTTCTGGTCAAGTGCAGCATCTACCAAACCTGTTTGCAATGTGCCAAATATAGCATTGTAATTATCTACTATCTAGATAGTGAATGTTTGATTTAATGACTATATGTACTCGAGATCACTAGATATTTCTCCTATCAATCATTCCACAAGCTCGGCTTTTTACTTTATAAACAGCCTAAATGCATTAGAGATCTGGTTTACAAACGTTGTCCAAGCCATCAAAACTGGAAGTGCATCATTGTCCTAAATATGTTTTTTCATTACCGAACATCTACATGATTTTTGATTCTATAGTTATTTATGAGACATTTTCATTTATGGGAAACTTTTCCATATATAACTAGATCAAAATTAAGCTAATCAATCATGAATATATAATATTTACTACTCCATGCAGCAGATTTTTTTATACAATGATGTCTTTTAGATCAAAAATGTAGAATAAATATATCATAGGGGCATGACTCATATATTTCAAGATTTTTTCACAAAACTATTGAATATTATGTTGATGATTTAGTCACAAAATCTAAATGTCATCAAGACCATGATGTTGATTTAAAACAAAATAGATGAATGCTCAAAAAAAATTAATGTATGGTCAAATCCAAAAAAATGCTTTTCATAGTATCTTCTAAAAATATTTTTGGGTACATTATTTCTCAATGAGGCATCGATGTTGATCTAAAAAATGTAAGAGCTATTTTTGAGATAGTGCCACCAAATAAATTAAAATAGTTATGATGTTTATAGGGTAAAATTTGGGGTACCTGACACTTCATTTCTCAATAGACTAATAAAAAAATTATTTTCACACTTTTTTCGAAAAGGGACATAAAATTTATATAGGATGACATTTTATAGAAAACATCAAGAAAATAAAATAATATTTAACAAACCATATAGTGCGCATGCCTCATATTATTGATAGACCATTACTTATCTTTATCTCATCCACTCATGAGGCCCTTGGAAAACTATTAACAAAATATCATGATGATAAAAAAGAACATAAAATATATTATATTATTTTCCAATTCATAGATTATGAATGTAAATATACAACAATGGAAAAATTATGTTTCACTTTGGTTTTGTATACACAAAAGCTATGGCATTGGTTTCTCAATAATAAGGTCCATGTTATAATTAAATAAGATCCATTAAAGTTCCTAATTAAAAAAAACACACATCATTGTCCATAATGCAAAATGGGTGATGCAACTTACAAAGTTTAACCTCAAGTTTGTATCTCAAAAATCAATAAAAAGACAAGTTTTAGCCAATCAATGAGTTTCAGCTCCATTATCTAATTCTTTTCCAATTACTAATTTTTTAATGATGAATTTGAGACATATAACATATCTTCAAATGCATGTACACTATTTTTCGATGTATCCAAATGTAGAATAGGAGTAGGTGCACATATTTTATTTTCCACCCTCAAGAATGAGTACATGCCATTCTCTTACAAGATAGTCCTTTTTTTCACAAATACTATCGTACAATATGAAGACTTGATAATTGGTTTAGTAATAACATAAAGGATTCATATAAATGACATTAAATTTTTTATAAATCTTAGTTGGTTGTAAATAAATTTACCAATAATTACCAAACCAAATAAGAACACTTACGACCATATAAATAAATGGTGGATAAACTAAAGGAGACATTTGATACATTTTTCATTGATAATGTCCCACACAAAGGTAACTACCATGCAAGTATAATGGATAGTACAACATCCTTGATGACTTTTGATATTAGTGATGACCATATAAACATTAGCATACACGAATTACATTATCCTTCTATTTATTTTGATATAATGGATGTGCTAGACATTATTAGAACTATTATTCATAATTCTACAAATACAAAATGGTACAGTGATATTTATAATTTACTATACTATGCTTACATACCAAACAAATATTATACGTATTGATAAATTCAAATTACAATGAGAAGCAATTCAGTATTTTATCATTAGTTTTTCTTTTCAAATGAGGTCTTGATGATAACTACTTCGATGCTTAAGCATAGATGAGGAACACATGACCCTATTATAAATGCATGATAGTGAGAGTGGTAGACATTTTAGTGTCAAATCCATGTCCCAAAAATTATAACAACAAGTTTATTATTATCCTACCATAGAACAATATTGCATTGAACATGCCAAATTATCTTGTAGTGTCATAAATATATAAATTTTAACCATGCACCATCTCACGAGTTATAACCAATTGTATCACGATGGTTGTTATCCTTATAAGGATTTTATTTTATTAGAAAGATAAATATTATGTCTATTCGTGAACACATATACATAATCATAACTACATAATATTTTACCAAATGGGTGGAGGTAATTCCACTTGAATTTACTACAAGGGATAACACATGTAGGTTTTTGATAAGCAATATTATCTTCAGTTTCAACATACCTTGATCTATTATTACAGATAATAGTTCATCATTCAGAAATAAGACAATAAATAAGTTTTAAAGTAAGTATAAATAAAATATACGTTTTATATTCCTTACTACCCATAAGGTAATGGACAAGCAAAGACAACAAATAAGGCTATTATCAAAATACTTGGAAAAATGATTGAATGATACAACATAGCTTGGAACCAATATATGGTATATGATTTATGGTCATAATGTACTAGTTTTCACACACCCACCTAAGCTACAACTTTTTATCTAGTTTATGATATAGAGGTACTATTGCCGATGAAACTTAAGATACCATTCCTACATGTTTCTCTCAAATATATTATAAAAAATGATGAATACCATGAAAAGTTATTGAATAAATTAGAATAGTTGATTGAAAAATCTTTTGATGATCAAAGTTGGCATTACAATAAATCAACCCTTTAATAAATCATGAAGGTTGACATCAAATTATACCAATCTAATTATATAGATGTAATAGGTCATGCATGATATTGCTGATGTGTAAGGATTATTTGTAATCATTTTGGGAAATAATAGGTCAGTCAAATAATGAATAATACTCAATTAAAAAAAATCAAATAGCACCTAAATCAAATGAAAAGAATTAGGATATGGTTATATAATCTAACCTATCTGACATAGAAAGTCTATGAAAGAGATAGACTTATGAAGGAAATAATTTTGATATTTCATATTTATATTCTGTCATTTTTTCAATGATCTCTTGATATATCCATTAAAATAAAAATAAGTCCAAATAAAACAAACAAAATGAAACAAAAGATAAATAAAATAAATAAAAATGGAAACTAAATAATGAAACGAAAATAAAGATTAACATTATTAACTAGATAACAATCTATCTACATAAGAAATAAAGTATTCTTAACTACAAACTAACTATAAAGAAATAAACTCCAAACAAGAAACAAACAATGTAAAGAATTTTAATTTAATCTAATCTCATAATACAGTCTAAGTTTAAACTAGAAGACTTATCTAAAAACATACAAAATATAAAAGTTTAAACTAAACACACACATAAAAAGATAAATAAATCAAGCATGTAATTAAATCAAAACACTTAATCTAAGAAGAAATGATCCAATAAAAATTCTAGATTAATAGACATGAAAAAAATAAATGAATGATTCTTGAATCTAAAGACATAATAAGAAAAAACTTGAAGAAAAAAATGCTGAAATGAAATGTAAATCTAATAGTAAATGATTTTAAATTAAAATAATAATAATCTAACACTTTAAATAAGATGAAAATCAAATATAAATAAATAAAAACTAATTAAATCTAAAGAGATAGCAATATGAAACAAAAAATCTAAACCTAAACGAAAATAAGAGAGAAACTAATCTAAATAAACACTAATCAAAAAATAAAATAAGATTATGAGTGTTAGAAAATAATCATTTTAGGAAAATATAATATAATTTTGTATTGAGAAACCAGTTTTAGTAAAATAATATCTCTAAAATGACAATTGTTACAACTTAAAAAGATCAATAAAGTGTCACACATGGTGATGTAATCAATATTATTGAGGTTTATTTATTGTAATTTTGCACATATTATTGTATATATAATCATCATAAGATATTAGACTTTATAGATTTTAGATAATCAATTTATGAACTAAATAAAAAATCTAAATATGCTTGTGTTGATTAAGCATATTACTTAACTGTAAGAAGATGTATTATTTGTTTATCTACAAAAGTTGTATTATCTCAAAGATGTTTCATAGAAAAGAGAATTATGAATAACTTTAAATTAACTCATAGTTTTTGTAATACCTTTGTAATGTTTCTCCCTTTTTTAATGTAATTTTGATCTCCTTTTAAACAATCTCCTCAAGATATGGTCAACCAAATAAGATATAAATAGTTTTCATTAGTTATTTGTTAACATTAATTGACTTTAAGAAAAATAATTAGTTAATTTTATAACTTAACTTAAAGTTGAAGATTTTAATAAAGTCTAAAGATCAAAATTAAATAATAATAGACTAGATACAACTCTAAATAGGTTGGTCCCCCTTAATCATTGTAGTCATTAAAAATAAACATTTAAATATTCCAAACAACATAATAAATATAATAATTTAAATAAAATTAAATACTATAAATATTAATTCCATATTTATTTAACCACATAGTTTAGAAAACTATATAGTCAAAATTAAATATGCTACAAAAAGTGTTCACTTGATTTCATGCATCCATAAAATCCAAAATGTAAATTATCCACATGCTAAAAATATCGAGTATCACCAACAACAAATTAAAGTATCAATCTTTAACTAGAAGAAAAAATTAAGCAACAGTTCACTTATCGTCAGTATTTAAAATTAATTGAATCAAGGGGTGGCCTTTATCTATCATGAACTTGATGTATTTCACCATAATAGCAAGGAATTTTACCAATTTATTACCCAACTAACTTCTTTCATCATTTATTTCCAGCTTTATCTTCTTAACCATCCTTGTAATCAAAGGTAAATTTGAAGGACTAATTGCACACTTTTTACCACTGGAAAAATGTAGGCCTATCTTATTTATGTGAAGAAGGTGTAAATTTGTCAAGACTCAATTTGGAAAACCTATATGTCTATTTAATGGTTCATGTGAATGAACTTTGTTCTTCAATGGACTTTATTTTCAAGAGTGGGTTTATATGCTCAGGATACCTATGAGACTTAGAGTGTAATATAATATACATATGTTGAGAAGGTCGACATGGAGTACCTTATCCATTAGGATGAACTCTCTAAGGTAGACCTCTGTAACCTCTATTTTCATGGACATAAGCAAGATTAGATGGTCAATAATTTAACACATTATAAAAAAGTAGGGCCATCAAAATTTAAATGAATGCATATTCAATTACCAAGGTTAAAAGGTCTAAGAAAACTTCTAGTACCCCTATAACCTCAAAAATACTAACACCTTTGAGAAAGCCTCTATTAAGAGTATCTTCTCTCTGTTGATTAGGATTATGTCTCCAATTATTCCTATTTGATTGTTTTGAATCTGGAAGAATACAACCAGACATTATTAATGATGAAATAAAACTAAAATAACATAACCATGTTTACAAAACCTATTTTTATTTCAGTCATTTATCCATCATTTTTTCAAAATAAAATTTAGTAATTCAATATAACTTGACATATTCCTTTCATAAACTTGTTAAATATTTTAAAGTATAAATCATAAACTTTAGTTTCTAAAATAATTATGAAAAATATGAACTAAAAATGTTTCTGAATCAACTTATTCACATCAAAATACTGATATCAATAACTTATAATCCTTAATATTTATGAAATAAATTGATTAAATATATGAATTCAAATCCATATAACTTTATCCTTGGTGAATTACATATATTTAATATCAAACAATAATCTATTGTTTCAAAAATACAAAATAGAAAAATAACTGTAACCTTATAATTTTCATGCTTATTCAACAATGTTCATAATCACTATTGAGATTAAAAATCCAATGTAATTTCAACTCTGTATCAAAGGAGAAACTAAAATATCTAAAACCGTTCTTCCTAAAAAAATATTTCCTTAAAAAATTATATAATAATGACTAAATACACATATTTTATGTGTTTTAAAATCCTAAAACCACTCAAATCAAATAACTTCAATATTCAACATCAAAGTTTAATCCATTCTACTATAAATTTAAATATACTCTATTGTGAAAATTTTCAATTTTTAGATAAACTATCTTCAAAAAATGTTAATATATCCCTAAATGAATTTAACAGTTGGCATAGAACAATTTTCATGAGCACCAGAATGCAAAGACGAATAAATTTGAGTAAAAAATGCCAACTTTTCACCATTTTTTCACAATTCACATCCACCTTATGACCTCATATTACATTCACCATGATAAAATGACTTCATGCAACTGAAACAACTCCGAATACCCTTTGTATAAATAATACATGCAAATTTTATTGAGCCAACCAAGATATTTGACTTTGAAAATTTATGCCAAGCTATCCTTAATCAACCATTGAAATTTTAATTATGAAAAAATGAAATCAAAAATTTAAAACCATTATACATGCTCTACTTTCTCCAATCAATGTATCACAACAACCTTGAATGAATTTTGAATAAGATGTGCATTCTAAACAAAATCATGAAAAATATTGTATTAACCTTAAAATTTATGTTGAAACCTAAAAATCAAACCAGTTGTAGATACTATATTTATATCATTTCAAGATCTAACATTTGTGGTAGTTCCTTTAGTATATATCTTAATCATTCATGTTCAATCAAGAAGACTTTACCATTGAGGAAGCAGAAGAAAATAAACATTTACATGCATACAACACTTACATGCAAACTTCCAAACATTCACAAAATAACACAATTGATTTTGAAATTTATGAATCCATAAATATGTCTCATCATTAACATTCAAAATTGATCATAAACCATTTCATAATCATATCCATTCTCTCCATATATTATATTTTCTAAAGTCTTCATCTAGAAATAATGAAATTTCAAAATCAATTAATATGAAGCTTATGGTAACTTGAAATCAAAACTTTTTATGTACAAAAATCCATACAAGTTTATCATAGTTTAAAATTATAATGCCGTGCATGTAAAATATTATGAAATAAAATAACATTTTTATCATCATTTGAATGAACCAATAAATTATATATTTTGTGAAAACTGACACCCAGATAGTTTTGGCATACCTCATTACTATAAAAAAAACAATATTCACAAAGCTCTTTTTGATCTCAATTCATTTCTTTCCTTCTACCAATAGTGTTTTTCTTCCACATAAATATTTTTAAATGACTGAAAAAATACAAAATAACTACTCGTTTCCATTTATTGAGCTTGCATTAACAACTCATGTATATGTGTTGAATATTTTCTTTCTATCCTACCACTAACTATATAGTGATTTTACCAAACTAAACACATCATTGATAAACATAAAAATCATTAAAATTCTTTCCAAATATCCTATCAATGATAAAAATCAAATGATCATACCTTAGCACATACTATACTATAATATATAAACCTTAAATGTATCCCAAATAAATTTTCCCAAAAGAAATCTACATAGATAAACATTAATTTCATAGCACTCAAAAATTTCATGGTGGCACCACTACTAAACCAAGGTTGAGTTGGAATCAGCGTATCTTGAATCAAGGTTCAATATAACCCACCACCAATGTCCCAAATTTATACCTTGCCAAATTCAAACAATTTCAGATACTAGGGTTAAAGCCCCCTTTAAGCATTTGAACATATTAAAACCTAGATTGAGCAATAGGTTTGAAACTTAGGCTTAGGATAAGATTATACAAAATGATTTGTTCAAAATATCGTTAAAATTTATAAAAAATACTTAAGTTTCTAATTTTTATCTTAATGCACAAAAAATATATAAACCTTGGCAAAAATTATATAAGACAATTCTAATCATGTATTACAAACCAATCAATACCAACAATTACCTCTGTGTATTAAACTACACACCTTTATCAAGAAGAATATTTTTATTTATTCAAATTGACTGAATCTATCATGAACTTGAATATAGTTAAATATAAAAAATGTTAATCACTTCTTATGTTTTCAAAACCACTTGTTAATGTAAAGTAAAAGTTTCATAACATGTAGCATCCATTAATGATTATTCAACACAAGAATGTTTATTCTAAATGAAATAAATCTACTTAGACCCCTGTAATCAATTTTAAATTTTATGAGTCTAAGTCATGAGTATCATAAAATGTCTAAATACAATCTAATTTTAAAAAAAAGAGAGGTGTACCAAAAATAAATATAACACAAACAACCTTGCTAGCCAATTTCCTCAAGAAAATTGCATAGTAATAATAAATTATCTATTGAAATATATATCACTTAAGATTACAATCTAGGTTTAAATCATTTCTTAAATATCTATGTGTTAACCCCTTTAATAATGATAAAATTATTAAAAGATGAACTATTTGGATAAATTGACATAGAGAATGGGATAATTAGATGATGAAATTTGGGTTGGATAAAAAATCAAATGCAATACCCTCAAGTACAAAGTTTTAAATTCAATAATGCTTTCAACACATTTAAAACCTAGTTCATGTTTATTTATAAAAAATATGAACATTATCATGTAAAATATCTTAGCATAATTGAAAAACTTATAGTGATATGATAGCTTATGTTGTACTCTTTCCTAATAATGATGAATGGTTTAGCCAATTTGACCAATGTTGATTTCACCAAGAAAGAAAAAAAATAGACAAACATTTGAAAAGAAAACAACTGAAATGAAAAAAAAAAGGAAAAATAAGAAAGAAAAAAAAAAGAAGATAATTATGAAATAACTTGAAATGATGTCTATTAACTGAATAGAGTAGACAATTTTCATCAATATCTTCTAAATGAAAGGCATTATTCTAAATAATAGTATAAATTCTATAAGAACCAGTCCATAGATAATCAAAATTAATGGAATACACAACTTCAAATAATGTAGGACAATAATAATCTACATGTAATTTTTTATAAGCAATGATTTTTGCTGCATATTAACCACCATAGTTTATTTCATGACATCCTATAAGAACTTTTTGAGTTTGATCATGGGTTAAGCATCTCGATAAAACAACATATTTATTCTTATAAAATAAAAAAATCTAATAAACATAATTTAAAATCTTGGAACCTTAAATATCATCTTTGTCTTTTACTTAAATTATTAAGAAAAGACTAATTTTTAAAGTAGTAAACTAAGTCATGTTACTAATCATCCTCAACTAATAAACAATCCTAGTCATTTATTTCATATTTAAATTTATAATATTTGGAGAAATAATTTTTTTTAATAGACTAAAAATTAAGTTTCACATTTAAAGAATCGTCAATAGATAAGATCAAAATATTTATACTAGAAGAAACATTTTCAACTAAAGGTTTTACTAAATCATTTTCTTTTATGGTTTTATATGTTTTGAAATAGATCAAACTATTGAATTCTAAAAATTCATTTTTTAACCTTCTCTAAATAGTTAGTTGTTTTAAAAATTAAGAAATAGCATGTACATTAGAACTTACAATAACCTTATTTCCCATCAATAGATAACCAAATTTTATCAATGAAAAAATAAATCTAAAACATTTTTTTCAATAAGAGGATACTTATTTTTTGTATCTTTTAAAACATGGCTCATATAAACAATAGGTTTCTCATCATTATTTTCATCATCTTGAGTGATCACAACACCTATGGTCTATTTATTAGTTGTATTCAAATAAATAATAAATATTTTAGTCAAATTAGGTTTAGCAATATAATTGCACTTGCAATGGCATTTTTGACATTAATAAAAGTAGAAACTACATCTTAATCCCATACATATGATTGATTTTATTCAACAAATTTTGAAATGGATTAGATATATTACTAAATTTTGATATAAATTTATGAATAAAATTAATTTTTCCAAAATAATATCAACTATCAGATTGGTTTTTAGGTGGTGTCAGTGTTTTAATTACTTTAATACATTTAGGATCAATTGAAATACCATCTTTATAAATTTTATGTCATAATATTTTTCCTTTATTAATACCAAAGGTAAATATTTTAGGATTAAGAGAAATACCATACTTTATATATCTTGTGAAAACCTCATAAAGATGATGCAAATGCGTCCTTGTCTTTTTTTAATAAAATTTAAGATCATCTAAGTAAACTTGAATAACTATTCCAATTAAATCATCAAAAGTTACATGCATAGCTATCTAAAAGTTGGAACCTATACTCATGAGACCAAAAGGCATCCGATTAAAACCAAAATTCCCTCTTTAAGTAGTAAAAGTTGTCTTATGCATATCATCTGAATTGACAAATATGTGATTATTGCTAGAAAATCCATGAAGTAAAGACATCATTTCAGATCCTTTAACTTGTTGCAATATTTGATCAATACTTGAAAGAAGTAGATTCCCTTTTACACTAGCCTTATTTAAATCTCTAAATTCTACATAGCCTAATATCACCATTATTTTTATGCATGAGTACTAAATTAGCTACCTAATTAGAATATTTTATAGGATAAATGACACAACCTTCAAGCATGTTATCAATTTATTTTTTTATGGTGTCCTATATCAAATTGGCTATAATTCTTATTTTATACCTAACATTCCTAATACCATGTTTTATAAGAATATCATGTCTAGTAATGTTGGTATCATAACACTTTAAGTCTTTATATGACTAGGTAAAAATACTAATAAATTATATAAAAAATTTAATGAATATAACCTTTTTATCAAACATACATTATATTCCTAAATTAAATAAATATAGGTTTGTTTTAGTGCCAAGGTTAATAAGAATAGTTTTTCCAATTATTCTCCTATAAATTTATTCAGCCTGTGAAATCCTACGCTGATCATTCAGAGTAAACATTGATTTCAAACATACTAAATAATATGCAATTTATTATTGTTTAACTATAAGTAATATCCATAGTTCAACACATAATCATCATAGTTAAAATAATTTCCCTTTAATAAAATAATAAATATGTTTGTCATAGCTAAAAACATTTCAATTTTAATTTAAATCTAAAATTTTAGGTCTAAATTTTTTTCTAAAAGTAAAAAAGTTAACAGTAGGTTTACTTTCACATAGATTAAGATTAGAAGCAAAAAAAATGAGCTTATCAGTCTGAACATTACATTCTCTAAGTATATGAGTCCTATTAAAGTCTTCAAAATTTTAAATTAAAGTCTAAACCTTTTAAATATACCTATGTAGGTGTGTTTGATTAATTTTATAAATTTTTGTAACCTCAATAATAATTAACTCTGAGTCTCCAAAGACTTCTAGTTGTTTAATATTAAGTTTAATTGCCTTTTCTAATCCTAAACATAGTGATTCAAATTCTATTACATTAATTGTATCATTTTAAAATAATAAATAATCATAATAAAAGAATCTGTACTATGTTATGAAAATGCCCCATCAAAATACAACTTACAAGTATTGATCTATTTTTCCACATAAGCAATAATAGGAGGTAAGGAATTGATAGGATTACTATAGAAATCTTCTCTTCATATAAAATTGATCTCATTTCCCAACTGAACCTAAGTTATATTCTTTCCAAAAAAACCCCAGCTAGTTTTGACTAACCTCTTCCTAGAAGCCTAGCATAATTACTAGGAATATTTAAAATTTGAGAATTGGTCATGCACCTAATTATTTCATCCTATGAAATTTTAATAACAAGATCATGAAACTTACCAAAAAACATAATTTTTCATGAGTCAAAACCTATATTTTTTTCATTTATCACTTTTGTAAGAAATTCCTAATTACTCAGCAAATAAAAATTGAAATTATATCATTTGAAGAACTATTATCTAGAATATAATTATGTATGATTTTATTAATAGTTTTATATAATAAGTAAAAAGGTCGTTTGTAATTAGTAGGAGGATCATATAACTATACGAAACTAACATGCTAAGATTGTTCATTATTCTTTATTTTTTTCTTAAAATCGTAATAAAAAATTAGAATTGGATTTTCAATGGCATCACTGATTTTTCCAGATGTCATGGTAATCTAATAGCCTATAGTAATGAAAAAAATGGTTTGATAGTATCCAAATCATCTATAATATTATAAGATCCCACATCTGGATAATTTATTTGCGTGTAATTCTTCAAATTATAAGGAGGACATTCAAGATTATTAAATGCATTAAATAAAGGATTATTATGCTAGAAAATAATTTCATCATTACTAAATGTAGAAATATTCTATGTACCTTTGATTTTATCAAGATTTATAGAAGAATAATATTGATTGTTAACCGTGTTGTCTTTATGATTAGAATAATTCTTTTGTCTTATATCAAACATATAAGTATTTGAATATTTTACTTAATCTAAAGAATCATCATATCCTCACATATTTATATTTTTGGCATGATCGATATAAATACTCTCTTTTCTTTAAATATATCTTTTAAATTTCTACCTAGCTTTACAAATACTAGGATCATGATCCAGCTCATAAACATTACAATAATGAACATTTTATTTAGTTTTAAGGTTTTGAGAAAAGGAATATTTACCGAAAAAGATAGCTTATCATCAAGTTGTATTTTAAGGGTGACCAGCTCATTGTTAAGACTATGAATGATTTTTAAACTTTTTTACATTATCAAAATTTTAACTAGTTGTATTTCTATCATTAAAACTGAAAAGTTTTAATTTATTTTCAAACTCAATAAAATTTTTATAGTTTCATTGTAATCTATAATATATTTATATTCTAAATCCATTTTATAATTTAAAGGTAAAACATTACAAAAACATAGTCTAGATGATCTTTTCTAAGGTCTAACATCATGTGGAATATTTTGTCAAAGTCTAGTGAATCGACCAATATATCAGTAAATGGTTTCTGATTTCATTAACTAAATCCAAATATTTTCTAGGTTTACCAAAAAAAATTCTACAACCATTATTCAATATCATTCCAAGTACTAATAACACTAGAGGGAGGGCTAATAAAATATTAAAAAGTTTTTCCCTCTAATGTTTGAGAGAAAAATTTACGAGACACTTTTTCATTTACAATACCCAGAGTTGTGTTATTCCCAAAATATGTCACTTGTTTTTGTGGACAACATGTTGACCATTTTGGTCCTATAGGCCAAAATGATCTCTTATTTTCTCAAAAAAAAATTTTAGCAGTCAAGTTTTTCAATTACTTAAGCCTTTTCAGCTCAGTAAATCATAGGTTTAATAGGCGGGCTTTCACAAAGAAAAGTTTAAAACACTTAAGGAATTTCCTAAAAATTACAAGGATGGTTCAATGTCGAGGTTCAATCAAAAGGTTAATCGGTGGGGTTTAAAGAGTTGGAATGAATCATTAAATCGTTGAACCATTGAAATCTGCTTCAAAGAGTTTAAAGGGTTCAACGAGTTCAAAGGGCTCAAAAGAGTTTAATAATATGGAATGAATCACCAAATTGATGAACCATTGAACTAATTTAAACTAATGAACCATTAAACCCTGCTTCAAAGGTTTAAAGTGGTTCAAAGTTTCAAAAGAGTTCAATGCTTCAACAAGTTCAATGAGCTCAAAGTTCAAGCGGAAGATTCTAGAAGATGTTTCAAGTGGAAGATTCTAAAAAAATGGTTCAAATAATCGGTTCAATGATATATTAAACTCATAAAAAAGACTAAGTGAATGTGGCTCTTTGTAAGAAATATTGAACCACCAAACTGATTGAACCACCTGAACTATTGAACCATTGAACCATTGAACCAGTGCACTCTGAAAGGTTCAAAGGTTCAAGGTTCAAAATGGATCAAGCGACTAGTGACTAGTGACGTCCCCATGGATGTCAAATTCAAGATAATGGAATAATTGTTGATTTCTAAATAGGTTCTGACTTTGTAATAAACTTAGTGACCAGCCAAAGAAGGAGCCGAAGGAGCCAGCAAAAAGTGAGAAGAGAGCTCGAGAGCTTAGAACACCAGGAAAAAATAAAATATAGCAAAGAAAAAGAGAAAGTTACAAAGGATCTAGAAATATCTATAGAAGAGTTATTTCAGTAGGTGGAACAGTCCACCAAGTGGACATCAGAGAGTGCAAGCATTTAAAGATGCAGGCTATTTTTCTTCATTAAGTAAAGGCAAATGGACATCCATGTAAGTATCTTAAAGAAGACCAGGTGGCCCATACTTTGGAGGAGTATATTTGATATAATTTAAAAGGCTAAAGATAAGGCTGATGACCCACTCCAACATGTCCCCTTCATAGTATTTCCAATGCATTGAATACAGTATGGGCCATTTTGTGGAAACAAGCGCCAAAGTCTTTCTTTGGTTGCTACATATTTTAATCTCATAGTAGTTTACAAAGAGATCTCTCTGTTATTAAAAGTGAAACTTTGCCCAAACTAAAACGCATTCTTGAGACTTTGAGCTCAGATTGTTAATCATATTTTATCAAGTGAATGAGAAATAAAATGACCTTTCAGACTTTATGTTGAAATAGCTTGTGTTATCTAAGAAAATGTTCTTATGTCTTTTTCTTAAATAGAGTCTTTTCCATTTAATCAAATAAGTAGAACAACTGGAAATAATCTGGAAGATGTCTTGAAGTCAACTATGGGAGACTTTATGCTACCATAATTGTCTTTAGTTTGTGTGTTTTGTGCTTTAGTGTAAAGGATATTGGAGAGACTTTGAGCTCCCCTTATCCTTCGTAATATTTTACTCTATTGTAGTTGAAGTGGAGAATTTTTACTAAACTTCATTCAACTATGTTACTTCATCCTAAATCAGTGAGAGAAACAATGAAAGACTTTGTGCTTTCATGGGTTTCTTGTGGTTACAATTACTACACAGGAAGTCTTCCTCTAGTTTTCCGAACATCATTTCTGAAAAAAGAGAAATTCCTTCAGCCATTACCCAGGAACATTCTTTTACTCTGTGAACATCATCTCTAAAAAAAGAGAGATGGATGGTATGATTTCACACCTGAGTGTATTTTCAATTTATATTAGTATTTATTAGTTTATAGGGAATCTCCCCTGACTTATAGGGAACCTCCCCTTGATGAGAGGAGATATTTATCTCCTTATGATGTGGTAGACCTACACATTTTGTTGATTAAATATCCTTATGCTATGGTTGATATACCCATTTTGTCGTCTGTTAGTTAATGACAAAATATTCACCCAATAGTTTTTGGTGACTCTGCTAGGGAAGAACGCGTAATTTGAAGCCTCATGCTTCAAATTGAAGTAGTTCTAATTCTTTTCCATTTCTATTTTACACTCTAGTAGGTCCACGCTATACACGAAGCTAGAGATCTCAAGGTATTTTTTACCTTATATTTATGTTTGTGTAGCAAAATAACTTTGATCTTTCCCCTCCACAAACTCACCTTCAGTGAACTAAGAGTTTTCCTCCTACCAATGTCAGGTCTCCAATACCAGGCAAAGCTTCTCTTTCCTCTACTAGTAGAGCTTTGTCTATACATACCCCACAAAGATTTATTATCCCTCGTTTCCATTGTCATATCATGGTAGCTCAAGGCCCGTGGGGTAACACTTTTGGCCCTCTGAATCTAATCCCACCTTTACATGAACTACCCTGTACTTTGAGGAAGAATTTTTCCAAATTTTATGGTGATGGGAGAGTTCATCTTGATAAACATAGTGTAGCCTTCTACATATCCTGTGGCATGATAGGTGTGAAATATGAAGACATAGCAGTCAGATTGTTTGTAGAAACATTATAAGGTGTTGTTGTAGATTGGTTCTATCATCTGCAAGTATAAACTGTAACTAATTGGAACACTCTCAAGGCCAAGTTTGAAGCTAGATTCAAACCTGTAGAAGATGCACATGCCCTATTAGCTTAGCTCACACAAATGAAGAAGGATCCTCATGAACCTATGCAAGACATCATTTCTAAATTTGATAAGCTAAGGATCATGATTCCTATAATTACTTAGCCAACACCTAAAAATCTTAAATACTTCTTCATAAATTCTTAGCTTTTTAAAGTGAGTTTCTTGTTAAGGTGGGCTGGCCACATAGACCTTGCTGCAGCTCAAAATCTAGCTACTGAGGTTGAAGATGATCTTATTTTGGAAGAAAAGATAAGAAGAGATCCTAAAAGAAATAAATGTTCTTCATCTTCTAAAAAAATTTCTATAGGCACCACTGATCATATGGTGCAAAAGTTAGCAAATGAATTGCTAGCTCTGAAAACGTAAATGCCATAAGGGATCTTTTTTCCTCCTTCTTACCAAGATATACCAAGGAGGACATTTCCCATCTAGTCATATCAAGGCAACGCTGTCAAGAATCAAGGGTAGCCAAATCATCTTCCTCCCTCACAAGGGAAACTTGCCATTGAAGCAACTCCAACTAATTCAACAGTTGGTTATCTTGAAACTGAAACTAATTTCTCTTTCCAACCTAAGTTAAACCAAAAAGATGATGTTAATCTCTTCATAGAAGGACAAGAAGAATTAGTTTGTGACTCCAACATTAGTATCCTAAATTATCAGGATGAAGCTCAAAGCAAGGGAGAAGTGTTTGATGGATCATATGTTATTTTTACCAGGTCCTAGAACTAGTCAACACAACAAGATGATAAGGAAAAAATAGGGGAAGAATCTTGACTAGAAATTTCAAATGCTAAATGGGGGACTTCTCTACCTTTCAAACCAAATAACCTGGTGATCAATAAGAAAGTAAGTACCTCAAATATTCTTATTCCTTTTGCTTCAATTTCTCTAACTAGTACCACACCCATTAAAAACTAGAATGACAGACTTCCTTCCTCTATTCTTATTTTTTTAGTCATTTTATATAATTGACCATACTAGGAAGACCAAGATCCAAATCACTGAGTTTGAATATTTACATACCAACCCTAAGTAGTTGGATAGGTTAGTTGAATGCATAAAGAACCAAACCATCCCTGCAGGACAAGATGTTTTCAACGTAACTCAAGATACCCCAAAGAATACATCTACCCAAAACAATATTTTCATTACTCCTCCTGTTGCCCTTAGGAAAATGAAACATTTCTATGTTTCCCTACTAATAAATATACATAAATTGAGCAACTTCATAATTGACTCAGGAGCTTTTGACAATGTTATGCCTGCCAAGGTAGCAGATTCTCTAAGCCTCACTTTGACTAATACTTTTGGGAGATGTTTCTCCATGGAAAAAAATCAAGTGCGACTATTGGGTCAAATCAAAGATGCCTAATTTGCATTTCCATCCTTCCTAAAAAAAAAGATTAAAATGGCAGTCCTGGTGGCTGACGTTCCAGCTTCCTATGGCATTCTACTTGGATAAATTTTTTGAAAGGATGTTAGTGGAGAATTGAACATGGACTTGTCTAAGGCGAGGATACTTGTGAAGGGCATCATGCAAAGCCTACTTCCTGAGAAAGAATCAAATTACATTGTCACTCAGACATCAGACCTTGAAGCTCAAATCCTCTTTGAATCTTTAGGAATGGGTAACTATTTTCTGTTCATAGAAGGTTTTTCTATCTTATCAGATGAAAGTTTTATAGGTGACAATCTAAAAAGTTTAGACAAAAAACTAGAATAATTGGTAAAGCATAGTTTAGGTGTAAAAGAATCCTCCCTCCTTGACCTAGAGAAATATTTTAAAAGATCAAATTCTAATGATGTCTGCATTCTGTAATTTGATGGCAGCTATTCTTCTACTAGTTCTAGAGTTGGGATTATTTTCATATCTCCTTAGAGAGATATTTTCCCCTATTCATACAAAATACAATTTAGAAACACCAACAACACCACCGAGTATGAATCTTTGTTACTCAGATTGAAAGCCACTCAAGATAAAGGGGTTAAACTCCTTCATGCCAAAGGAGACGTAGAACTGGTGGTTTGTCAGGTGAGGAACCTGTATCAAACCAAGAATGAAATATTTCAATATTACCACAATCTTGTATGGGACTACATTTAAAGTTTTTATGCTTTTAGTATTTCTGTAGTGCCCAGCGAGTTCAAAAATCGTGTAGATTCATTGGCTATCTCTATAACCCTCATGGTTCCTCACAAATACTTTAAAGAACATAGTTACACTATCAAACTAGTCTTTTGACAAAGTGTACCTAATAATGTCAACCATTGGTAGATGTTTAATGTTGACAATCAAATCATGTGCTTCACTAGACTAAAAGAGTAATGAACCATGGTAGTGGACCATACTACTGTGCATTAAAGTCAGGTAAAGAAACTCTCTATCAAGAGAGCAAGGATTCATGGTTTTTAGATTAAAGATCAAGTCTTGCTATGGGGCAAGAGGAGAGAACCAAAAAGAATGTACAGGAAATTTGATTCCTGGTGGAGAGGTCCATTCTCCAATCATCGATTCTAGGGAGAAAATAGTTTTTTTCTAATATATCAAGATAGAACATCATTTTCACTGCCTCACAATGGGTAGCATCTGAAGCACTTTAATTCTTGAAGTATCAAATAAGTCTAGTTGTACATATGTATAGTCTTTATTTGTTTTGTGTTATTCATTTCATTTTTTGGAATCTTTGTCTTTTTGTGTGGCATGACTCCATAGCCCAATGGCATACATGAAAGCACTTAAGATTCTAGATTCTACTCCCTTCAATCATTTTCACAATCAATGGAAGTTCCCCAACTAGAGCTAGTTGTTGTTCCTAAAATCCATCACTTGTTTTGTGGACAATATGTCGACCATTTTGGTTCTGTAGACCAAAATGATCTCTTCCTTTCTAAAAAAATGTTCTAAGTAGTCAAGTTTTTCAATTACTCTAGCCTTTTAGCTAAGAAAATCATAGGTCCAATAGGTAGGATTTCACAAAGAAACGTTCAAAACACTTGAGGCATTTCTTAAAAATTACAAGGATGGTTCAACGTTGAGGTTCAATCAAAAGGTTCATCGACGGGGTTTAAAGAGTTTGAATGAATCATTGAACCATTGAACCATTGAACTCCACTTCAATGAGTACAAAGGGTTCAAAAGAGTTTAATAATATGAAGTGAATCATCGAACTGATGAACCATTGAACTGCTTTGAACCGATGAACCATTGAACCCCACTTTAAAAGTTCAAAGTGGTTCAAAGTTTCAAAAGATTTCAACGGTTCAAAAAGTTCAACAAGTTTAAAGTTCAAAGTTCAAGCGAAAGATTCTAGAAGATGTTTCAAGTGGAAGATTCCAAAAAAATGGTTTAAACAATTGGTTCAACAATATATTGAACTCATAAAAAATACTAAGTGAATGCAGCTCTTTACCAGAAATATTGAACCACCAAATTGATTGAACCACCCAAACTATTGAATCATTGAACCAATGCACTCTGAAAGGTTCCAAGGTTAAATGTTCAAAATGGTTTAAGTGACCAGTGACTAGTGACATCCTCATCGATGTCATATTAAAGACAATAGAATAATCATTGATTTTCAAATAGGTGTAGACCCTGAAACAAACTCAACAACCAACCAAGGAAGGAGCTGAAGGAACCAACATAAAGTGAGAAGAGATCTCGAGAGCTCAAAACACCAAGAAAAGACAAAATATAGCAAGGAAAAAAGAAGAAGTTACATAGAATCCAAAAATATCTGTAGAAGAGTTATTCCAGTAGGTGGAACAATCCACTAGGTGGACATTAGAGAGTGTAAGAATTCAAAGATGTAGCCTATTTTTCTTTGTTGAGTAAAGGTGAATGGATAGATGTGTAAGTATCTTAAAGAAGACTAGGTAGCCCATACTTTGTAGGAGATATTTGATATAATTTAAAATTTTAAAGATAAGTCTTATGACCTACTCCAAAATTTCCCCTTCATAAAATTTCCAATGCATTCAATGCATTGAATATAGCATGGGCCATTTCATAGAAAAAATCACCAAAGTCCTTCTTTGGTTGCTATATATTGTAATCTCATAGTAGTTTATAGAGAGATCTCTCTTTTATAAGAAGTAAAACTCTACCCAAATTGAAAGGCATTCATGAGACTTTGAGCTCAGATTGTTAATCATATTTTATCAAGTGAATGAGAAAGCAAGTGACCTTTCAGACTTTGTGTTGAAATAGCTTGTGTTATCTAGGAAATTATTCCTATGTTTTTTTCCTAAATATATTCTTGTCTATTTAATCAAATAAGCAGAATAAGTGGAAATAATCTAAAAGATGTCCTGAAGTCAACTGTGGGAGACTTTGTGCTACCATAATTGTCTTTAGTCTGTGTGTTTTGTGTTTTAGTGTAAAGTATATTGGAGAGATTTTGAAATCCCCTTATCCTTTGTAATCTTTTACTCTGTTGTAGTTGAAGTGGAGACTTTGTGCTACACTTCATTATACTATGTTACTTCATCCTGAATTAATGAGAGAAATAACGAAATACTTTGTGCTTTCATGGGTTTCTTGTGGTTACAATTACTGCCCAGGAACTCTTCTTCTAGTTTTTTAAACATCATTTTTGAAAGAAGATAAATTCTTCAGCCATTACCTAGGAACTTTTCTTTACTTTGTGAACATCATCTCTAAAAAAAGAGGGATGGTATGATTTCACCCCTGAGTGTATTTTCAGTTTATATTAGTATTTAGTAGTTTATAGGGAATCTCCCTTGACATATAGGGAAACTCCCCTTGATGAGAGGATAGATTTATCTCGTTATGATGTGGTAGACCTACACATTTTTTTAATTAAATCTCCTTATGTTGCAGATGATATACCTATTTTTCTGTCAGTTAGTTGATGATAAAATATTCACCCAACAAGTTGTACAAATTAATATAAAAGTATCCAAATGTTCCTCCAATGATTCACAAGGACTTATAGAAATATTAGTAATATTGAGACATTTTAATGAAGGAATATTATCTAGATGAACACCAATATTAATAAGATTTATCTGAATCTAAGGATTTGCTAAGGAGTGATAAACTTCATCATCAAAATCTACCTTATTATTATTTACTTTAGCTTGATTTATGTTATTTTAGACTTAAATTAGGTCTCAATATTTATATTATATATGATATATTTGTGTTGATTGTTCTTCCATTAAAATTTTCAATAAATTCAACTACCTAACCAGACTGGTTTAACTCTAAACTTGTATTAGGGTTAGTAGGAAAAATATAATCATTACGATGACAAGAATTAGAAAGAAAATATACTCTAGATTAAGTATTAATAAATAATATCTTCTCTCTCCTCTTCCTGATTATTTTTTTAGTTTTATGAATATCATATTGTGTTTCATGTCAAATACTTACCTCTATCTCATTTATTTCTACTTCTTCCTCATTTATAACTTCAAGTATGTGAGGTAAATAATAAAGTATGTTCTACTATGTAAAAAATGTTAGACTAAAAGTAGTCAAATTTATCATTAACATAATCAATTAAAGGTTGTATAATTTTAGGAAGATCTCCAATGGTCAGGGACAAATAATGAAAAATAAAAAATTAATTCTTTTGAAAAGATCTTTCCAGTAGAGTAATCAAATTTGTTGATGATCAAAATTATCATTCTAATGAATAAACCATTTCGCATATCATAAAGGTTAAGATGGAATCGTTCTAGTCTAAGAATATGGATCTAATAAGTCATGAATGATATTATAAATATGCAAAGAATTTTTTAATTATTCTAAGAAGTAATAGGTAACTCAAATAATCAATAATATTCCATTATAATTTTGAAATCAAATATCACTTAAATCAAATGAAAGCAATAAAATTATGATTATCTAATCTAATATATGTAAGAGAGAAATTTTATGAAACAGAGAACCTCTTTAAGAAAAGATCTATGATCTTTCATATTTTTATTTTATCAAATATTCAATGATATCTTGATATCTCTATAAATCCCAAAATAGTTCTAAAGAAAGGAAACAAAATGAACCAAAAGATAATTAAAGTAAATTAAAATTAAAATTGAACAGAGAAACATAAATAAAGACTAACATTACTAATTAAATAACAATCTATCTAAATAAGAAAGAAGTTATTATAAACTAGAATCTAACTACTAATAAATAACCTCCAAAAAATAAAGAAACAATGTAAAATACTTTAATTTAATCTAAACTAATTATAAAATCTAATTTTAAACTAGAAGACTATTGAAAAGCTTACAAAATATAAAAGATTAAACCAAACAAACATGTAAAAAAGATAAATAAATCAAACACATAATTGAATCAAAACACTTAATATAATAATATATGATCAAATAAAGATTTCAAATTAAAAAACCTAAAATAATTAAATGAATGGTATTTAAACATAAAGATATAATAAAAAATAAACTAAAGAAAACATTACTGAGATGAAATGTAAATTTAATAAGAAATGATGTTAAATTAAACAAACAAGAATCTAACACTTTAAATAAGATGAAACTCAAATCTAAATCAATAAAAAATAATTAAATCTAAAAATATAACAAGTTGAAACAAGAAATTTGAACCTAAATTTTTATAAAAAAAAAAAAAAAAAAAAGTCTAAATAAATATAAATTAGAAATTAAAATAAGAATGCATATCTTAGAAAAGAGTCATCTTAGTAGAAAATATAATATGATTTTATTGATTAACCATCCTTAGTACAAAATATCTTTGAAATGACAATTGTTACAATTAGAAAATATCAATAAGGTGTTGTACATGGAGATGTAATTAATTATTATTCATATAAGTACTTCATATTCTATACATACGATTGTATATCAATAATCATCATAAGATATTAGACTTAATACCTTCATATAATCAATTTATAAATAAAATAATAAACCTAGATGTACCTATAGTCATTAAGTGTATTACTTAACCATCATAATATTTTTTATTGGTTTATCTTTAAAAGTTGTATCATCTCAAAGATGTTGCATAGAAAAGAGAATGATGAATAAATTTAAAGTAAATCAGAGTTTTTAGAATACTTGTGTAATGTTTTTTTTTTTTTTTTTTTGTGATATAAATTTGATCTCCTTTTAAATAATATCCTCAAGAGATGGTTAATAAAATATGTTATATCTAACTTTACTTAGTTATTTGTTAACTTTAATTGATTTTATAAAATTCAATTAGTTAATATTATAACTTGACTTCAAGTTCAAGAATTTAATAAAGTCTCAAGATCAAAATTAAATAATAATAGACCAATTACAACTCTAAATAGGTGTGGGCCTTTTCATCATTGTAATCATAAAAAGAAAACTTTCAAATTTGCTAAATAACATAATAACTACAATAATTTAAATAAAATTAAATACTATAAATTTTAATTCTATATGCATTTAACCATATAATTCAATAAAATATATAATCAAAATAGATTATACTACACAAAGTGTTAACTTGCTCTAACGCATCCACAAAAGACAAAATATATAGTATCCACATACTCAAAATATGAAGTATCACCAACAACAATAAGAAATATCAAGCTTTAATGAGAAGTAAAAACATAAGCAATAGTCGACTCATCATCGATATCTGAAAGTATTTCAATCAAGGGGTGGACTTTATATATCATGAACTCAGTGAATTGCATCGTAGTTGTAGGTAATTTGACCAACTTTTTACCCAATTCACTACCCTTGTCATCTATTTTTAGCTTTATCTTATTAACCATCTTTGTAATCAAAGTTGAAACTGAAGGACCAATTACATAATTTTTACCAGTAGAATAAGAAGGCATGTATTTTTCATGTAAAAAAGGTGGGATATAGTCAAGAATCAATTTAAAATAACCTATATATGTATTTATTGGTTCAAGTGAAGGAACTCTAGTATTTAATGGTACAAGTGAACATGGATGAAATTTTGCAGTCATTTTAAGTTCATTTTAAGGAATTTATATTATATGATTTAGAAAATTATGAAGCTCATAATTTATTGTAGTATGCATATGTTGAGAAAATCCACTTAGATTACCTCATTCACAAGGATGATGTCTCCAAGGGGGACCTATCCAACCTCTATTTCCATAGGCATAAGTAGGATTATATTTCAAATAATTTAACATATTCCAATAAAATAGGGTCAACAACATAAAAATGAATGGACATACATGTACCATGGTTATAATTTCTATGAGAATTTCTATCACCCCTATGACCTCAACAATATTAACCCCTTTGAACATTCCTTTGCCGAGGATTATCTTCTCTCTAGTGATCAAGACTATGTCTCTACTCATTCCTATTTGAATGATGTGAATCTGAAGTAGTCCAACCAAACATTCAAAATGATGAAATAAAAATGAAATAACATATCCAAGTTTATAAAACCTATTTTTATTTCAATCATAAATCTATATCCTTTTTGAAATCAATTTTAGTAAATTAATAGAGTTTGATATTTTCCTTTCATAAACTTTTGAAACATCCAAAAGTAGAAATCATAAACTCTATTTTATGAAAAATACCAACTAAAAATGTTTATGAATCAACTTATTCACATCAAAATACTGATATCAATTAATTCTAATCCTCAATATTTATTCAATAGAATGATTAAATATATGAATTCAAATCTATATAACTTTTTCCTTGATGAATTACATCTATTTAATATCTAACAATAATTTTTTGTTTCAAAAATCTAAAACACAAAATTTATTGTAACCTTATAACTTCCATGTTTATTCAAAAATGCTCATATTTACTACAAAGATCAATCAGTCATTTCCATTTCAACTCTATATCAAAGGAGAAATTGAAATATCTAAAACTATTCTTTCCAAAATACCTTTGCTTAACAAAACTATATAATCATGACTGAATACACATATTTTGGGTGTTTGAAAATCCTCAAAACTACTTAGACAAAATAACTTCAATATTTAATATAAATTTCAAACCATTCAACTATAACATTAATTATAGTATGTCATTAAATATGTTGATTGTAAGATAAAAAATATTTTAAAAAAACATTAACATATTATGAGTTGAATTTGACATAGAGCATTTGATAGAGAATAATTTTCATGAGCAATAGAATGTAAAGAGGAACAAATTTTAGTGAAAAATGCTAACATTTCACAAAATTTTCACAATTCACAACTACCTTATAATTTCATCTTTCATTATCCATGATAAAATGACCACATGTGATTAAAACTACTTGAAATAACCTTTATACAAATAACACATGTAAATTCTACTGAGCTAATGAAAAAATTTGACTATGAAAGTTTACGAAAAACTATCCCTAAACAACCATTGAAAATCCAAATATGAAAAAATAAATTCAAAATTTCAAAACCATTATACATGATTTAATTTCTCCAATCAATGTATTACAACAACCTATAATGAATTTTGAATAAGATATGCATTTTGAACAAAATCATGAAAAATACTGTATTGACCTTCAAATTTATGACAAAACCCAAAAATCAAACTAATTATAGATATTCTAGTTCTATCATTTAAATATATAATATTTGTAGCAGTTCCTTGTATATATTGTTTAATCATTCACTTTTGTGCAATTAGATTTCACCTATAAATAAGGATGAGAAAAGAAACATTTACATGTAGACTTCCAAACACTTAGAAAATAACACAAATGATTTTGAAATTTATGAATCCACAAATATGGATCATCAATAACCTTAAATATTTATCATAAACCATGTAATAATTTTTCACATTCTCTGCAAGCATTATATTTCAAAATGTCTTCATCAAACAATAACTAGAATCTAAAATAAATTCATATGATGCTCATGTCAAATTGAAACCAAAACTTTGTATGTAACAAAACTCCATGAATGTTTATCATAGTTTTGTATCTTATAATTCCATGCATGTAAAATTTTAAGAAATAAAATGACATTTTTACCATCATTCAAATGATCTTGTAAATTGCATATTTTGTCAAAAATAACACCTAGATAGTTTTTATATACCTCACTACTGCAAATAAAATCATATTCATGAATATCTTTCCAAGCTCAATCCCTTTCTTTCCTTCCACCAATAGAGCTTTACTTCCAAATATAAGTCTTGTGAAAGGAATGATAAAATACAAAATAAATACCTTTTTGTTTTCCAATCTTGAATTAACAACTCATGTATATGTGTTCAAAAACCATTTACTATCTCATCTGCAACTGACTAGCTAGTGATTCAACCAAACTAAAAGCATAATTGTTAAACATAACAGTCATTAAACTTCCTTCCAAATATATTTCCAATGATAAAAATTCAAACTTGTACTTCAACATTTACCACACTATAATCTTTAAGTCTCAAATGAATCCCAAAGAAATATGCCCAAAGGAAATCCGCACAAACAAACTTTAATTTCATAGAACTTGAAACTTCCATGATGGCATCACCATTAAACCAAGGTTGATTTTGAATCAACTTTTATTCAACCAAGATTCAATATAAACTACCACCAATGTCCCAATTTATATCTTTCCCAATTCAAATTATTTTATAGGCCATGGCTAAAGTCCCCTTTAAGTTTTTAAACATATTGAAACCTAGATCCTGCAATAAGTTTGAAACATAGGATTACAATAATATTATGCCAAATGATTTGTTCAAAATATCATTAAGACCTATACCATGATCCATAAGTTTAGGATTTTTATCTTAATGTAAAAACAAACATATAAACCTTAGAAATCATTATATAAGTCGATCCAAAACATGTATTATAAACTAGTCAATGCATGTAGTTACTTTTGTATGTTAAATTGCACAACTTTGTCAAGAAGAATATCTGCATTTATTTAAATTTACTAAATCTATCATGAATTTGAATATATTTAAACAAATACTGAAATAAATTTTCTTTAGTCACCACTTATACTTTTGAAACTACTTGTTAACGTTAATTAAAAAAATTCTTAAGTGTGATTATCATTAATGATTATTTAACCTAAGAATTACATATTCAAAATGGAAATAAATGATTTAGACCCCCGTAATAATTTTTATGTTTTATGACACTAAGTAATCAATATTATATGATGTCTAAATATAATTGAATTTTAAAAAATGATAGAGGTACAAAAAATAGACATAAAAAAATGTAAAATGACTGTTGAACACTTACAGGTTTATCAAGAGTAGTTGAGCACACATATTACAAAAGGGTTGAACCACACAAACATATTTTTGGTGACCTATTATTAAAATAAAACTAAAAGAATACTAATGCACAAAAATACAAGGAAGTTCAAATAAAGTTAGGACCATTTATAATTACAAAAAAATCGGGACACAAAATGTACCACCTATCTATACTTCAAGGAAAACCTCTAAAAAAAATCAATGAATATTATGCACTTGCATAATTATATTTCTTGATATATATCTGAATATTCCAAAAATACCACACACACACACACACACACACATATAGCATTTACATGTTTTATTAACTACATGGCATATATGTTATTGGTTCCATGTTGTTAGATATCATATCATTTATTTTGATATACACATGTACTTCATGCATATTTTTAGTTTGATTCAAACATACACGGATATATGATATGTGCACTTTGGGATGTTGGGCCTTACCTCTACTCATGTTAGGTGGACATTAGGGGTATTTATTTCTTTTATCATGATATACCTAGGTTATATTATTTCATGTTCACTACAAATTATCATGTTTGAGCTTATGTACTTACATATGCCTTTATCCATGCTTATATCTTTTATAGTGTACTAAATATGCTATGTACTTAAGATTTGTTCCTAACACATATGATGCATGGGATAGTGTGTTATGTTTATGTTGCTTGTTTATTGTCCTTGCATCCCTTTTTTCACTTCCTTGAGTGTGTTCCTTGCAATCTATTATCAACCATTATATTACTTTTTTGATCATTTTACTATGCCTAATTAATTATGGCCCCTATGCCTATGTTTTCCTATTGTGACATTTGTATATGTCATGGTTTCTTGTATATTAACATTTGAATATGGCATTACTTAATTTTTAGGTATTTTACTAAGTCATATCCTTTCAATTATGAAACATTTAAACATGCCCCTTGTTAATGTCTCCTTGAACCATTGGATTTTGATTTTCCTTTGAGCAATTTTGTGCGTGCTTGATTGCTTATTGGTATTCTACTATTAATATCTACATGTTTTTATGATTCACATAATTCATATTAGGACTTGATGTAATCACACTCTGTGTGTTTTAATGATATATCTACCTAAACATGTTATTTTTATATGCTACATGGTTCATACACAAATTATACAATTATCTTATCATTTTTAGGTAAGGTGACTACCAGTTGCTACTTTCCCTTACCTCAAAAAGGGAGGAATATTAGTGGGGGTGTGCCATAGAGTAATGGATTTCACATTATTAATAGTTTCATTTTCACATATACATTGGGGGCATGTTATGGAAACATGTTCTCCACATTTACATAATTTTCAAATTATCCAAAATTCATAGTTATATGATTAAGATACACATTTGTGCTAGAATTCTATACATTGGTACCATTACCATTCATAGGCTTTAGAATAAGACATATATAATCTGAATATGCTATCAAAATATTACCTAAATTAGAAAATCAAACCAGATTTATATTTAAAAACACTTCTAATAACTTTATCTCATCAGGTTAGACTATTATAAACTATGTTGAGATAATCTAATACAATAGTTTGTTCACTTTTTGATATTGTTTAGGTGATTAAATCACTCAATATTTTGAAGATTATACTTTTTACATGATTACATCAACTAATATCACATAATTTATAGTGTGAGTTGATTTGGTTTACTCACACTAACTGGGTTAAAGGTATGATGGGGTTACACAATCAAGATAATCTCAACTATCAGGTAGAAACTCACCTTTAACTCCAATATTGGGTAATGTTTTGTCTTTAAATATTTTTATATTTATGTAATTTATAGATTTATATTTGTCCTAATCTCAGTTTTAATGATTCATAATGATACATCTTATATATTTTCAAATAGTTACCAAAAGGCAAAGTGGTTGCATCGATATAAATGTGCACTCCTAAATCTTACTCTCTTTAATTTCAATTATTTCAAATGATTTCAATTTAAAATTATAGACATTTATTATATGCTAAAGCATGATCTTGGTTTCATGTTAGTCACCATCAAATCACTCAAGTTCAGATCATGTAAAGGTACAGTGCATTATACAAACCGATGTACACATTTATATTTATTTTAAAATAGAAATTTCATTACTAGATTAAATGGGGTTAAAATGAAGACACTATTTATTAAATATATATCACATTTGTCTTGAACACTTTAAAAATACATATTATATATGTAAATTGAGTTTTTAGACCTTCCTGTTGCCAAAAGGTTTACATATACTATCTATTTGTTCCAAATTTATTAGCTCTTAATAAAAAAATTATTATTTTAATAACTTAGACATTATATCATTCTTATAATCTTATAAAATTGATTATCTTATAGTTTTACAAGTTTTGGACATACACCTAGTTTTGAACTACTTGGACACGTGTGTCCCAATCAGATGCCTACACTGATGCAAGTGTTCTAACCCAACATAAGTGTCTATTTCCCTAAAGTTGTCCAGTTTACAAATGTAACACATACATGTGGTAAACCTAAGTGATTTAATGTGAGATATTCTCCAAAAATATTGGCATAAATATATGATCAATCCTCATTCATTCTTCACCTAGAAACTTCTTACCTCTAACAAGGCAACTTATCAAAATAAATTAAATCCAGCACTTAAGTGAGAAAATCTTCTTATTTTCTCCTATATCCATATTAGTCATAGGGAAAACACATCTAAAGGTCTGAGGTACTAAAATAACTCCCCATGAACCCAATTTTAAAAGTTACAAGCGAGGTCACTCTATGTACTTATTTATCACAAATTTCATCCTTATGCACACACAAGACAACATGTAGGGGAGAACTAAATAAACTTGAGGCCCTCTTAGAAGTATTAGATATACAGGCACTACTCATTGATATAAGGGTCTTTGAAGTATTTTGGCATCTTGTGCCCACTAACCCATTTTTTCATAACTAATTTGAAGATAAATAATTAGGGGTTTGATATATTACAAGGAGTGACAACCCATATTAAGTTTTAATCAAACCAAAGTTAAAGTGATACATAACCCATAATAGTATAGCTGATCACATCCAGATCTAATATGTATTTCATACAAGTAATGTATGTCTAGGTTAGATAGAAGCATTGACATAATCATCTGAAGTTGATGCAAGTGTCTAATACAAAAAAAAATCTTGATCTAAAATCTAATGACTGATCTAGGCTCCACTTCTAGTATTACTCTTTACTATTCTAGATCCAGATCTATATTATCATTAGAAATAACTAAGTATCATGTTTTCATTATCATTGTAAAATTAATCATATTTTTACTTTATATTATTAGCATATCTCAATATAATAAATATAGTATGTGTTTATATGAGTTGGAAAACTAATTGGCCTACTACAGAGATAGTCTAACACCTCTATGCTCTAGTCTATCTCTACCACTTTAACCCTAGATTCCCCTAATCTATATTTTAGGCTTGAAATGGGGTCTTACAGTGGTGACACCTTTCAATGTTCACCTTATTCCTTCCTCCATACTTACATAATTAGACATCCAACCTAGTAAGGCATTCTTAATTATAGTGTTCCACATTTTATCTTTATTCATCAATATTATATTTTTTTTTATCACCTCTCAAATCTAACCTCATAGTATAGGTTGTAGAAGGATAGATTACACCCTAATGTTGGTAGTAATTTAATACATTTGGATAGCTCTGCCTTGACTCATACTAGCGATTCTATTATTGTCATTTAGGAGGAAAAAAATTTCCAATCACCCATATTTAACTATATATTTTCCCCTTTAATCCTTTTATATCTCTATGGATCTTTATAATCCTCTCTCCTAAAGTATTATTTGCTAGTTTCCCCCGTTTCTATTTTTACTCTAATTTTATTTTTTGCCTTTATTTTCCTCTTTTCTTTTCCTCTTTTCATGATTATCCCATTCACCATATTTATTTTCACTATCTTCTTCCTCTTTATCATTTTTATATAATTCTTTTCTTTTCTTCTATTCCTGTACTCTTCCTTTTTATGCCTTTTTTAAATAGAATCTATAGGCCTTTTTGGTTGACATCACCACTATCTCATGCATCTTCTTCTCTTACAATAATTAGTGTTTCAAATTCCCCCTTTATTGTGTAGATCCTCTTGTATAACATTTAGTAACTAATATTGATTTTATTTATCAAGAGTCTATGCTAATAGTTCCCTTTTATTTCTAGAATGTAAATTTCATTATTAAATTTAATGTAATATTTATTTATCTTCTATGTTAATATTTATTTATCTTCTATA
>JARHVA010004768.1:642500-810000 GCA_037957365.1 Torreya grandis | reverse complement strand
TGCCATGCCTTTTATCTCCTCTTTTTAAGGGTATGATTATAATCTATTATAAATATTTTCTCATAAATTTTATACAGTTTAATCAATATTTATTTTATATAATCCCTGTCATTCATTTTGTATTTGATCACCAACCATAAACTTAGTATATTAAACTCCATGGGCATTATATCCTCTAGACCATATAGCATTTATAAAGGACATTGTAGATATCAAAATATAGTATTAGACACTTTGAAATGTCAATATTGACCTAAATTTATCTTACACAAATTGTGCATCTCCAAAAGACTCTTATTTTCCATTCCCACAACTTGTATGTTTGTTATCAGCCAAATACATTATAAGTTTCTATCATTCACCTAAAAAAACCTCTCAATATGTGTGTTGAATCAGTGAAATATCCTATTTAAACATTTTCAATAACCACTTTGCATTCCTTTCTCCTAGATAGTAATGTAAAAATTATACATTTACTTCCATGAAATTTTTATCAGGTTGATGTTACAGACCCTCACCTAGAAATTATTATTGTTTTAAAATATAATATATACTAATGGTTAGCCTATTTTCCTAGTGTGTTAGAGGCATGAAAAAATACACAAATGAACTCATTTAAAAACAAATGAAATCCACACTTAGTTCTCACTTAGCACTTATATATCAATAATCTATACACTACTACACATTGATAAAATCTACCATATTTTTCCCAATTTTAAAATCAATCACTGTGAGTAGTCATTATCCAAGTCTAAAAAACATCAAGATAAGTGAAAATAAAATATTTTCAAGTATAAAAATACATATTCTAGGTGAGTTAATATAGTAAAAGATCATAGTTTCACATTCATGTTAAGAGAAATAACTACACATGGATTGAATTCCCTCCTACAAGTATTATATGTAGCGAGGATTAAATTATCAATGGGGGGTGATTGGGGTAAGTTCATATAATTACACTACCCAATTTTATATAGATTTTTAACCCTCACAAGTGAACCTATGGTTTCAAAGAGAAGGATAGTGATTGTTGGAGCTACACACATATTTTATTCAAGATCATACACATATATATTTAAATAAGGTGTATATGACCTTATGATCATAGAGATCCAAATGATCCCATGATAATAACCTTAAACTCAGTCACAAGCAATAATGTTTTTACCCCACCTTGATGTTAGTGACCCTAACTTCATAAACAATGAATTATAGATATCATAAAATCACAAGCCTAATTCTAGTCTATTTCCTTCACCAAAACATAGGACCACAATAAAACATTCAAATAATGAATTGAACAACTTGTCCTTTTTTATACTTTCCATAAATAACAAATCTAATTACTAAGTTAATTATAGTACTATACATTTAGACTTATTATTGATTACTATACATTATAATATTAATTAATTTTTATAGTATATGCTATTATTTTTCATAATATTATAAAACTAGGATAAACATATTGTTGAACACACATATTTCTTGAACATTTGCAAACCATAGGTTTCCCTTAGGGTTTCATTCTTCCTTCTAGAGTTTCACATTTTTTTCCTTAGTTTTTCACTTCAAGATTGATTTTAAAATATAATTTTATATTATTTAAGTCTAAAAAAAAACATCCTTTGGCCATAGGCTTCATTCCACTCACATGTTTATATCTGATGTTGCTTAATAAGGGTACTTATCTTGTTCCTCTAAGGTGAAGTGCTAGTCTAAGTGGTTTTAAAATTGAAAATAATTCAATTTCTCTTAATTATAATGAAGGTACAATGAATAGCCTTCTTCTTCATCTTATTTTGATGTTACAGTTATCAATGAATATGTGAAAATATATTATAATGTTTGCATGCCTAATATATAACAGGATATCGATATAATTAGGATAACCAAGATTACAAATATAGAATTAATTTTAATGGCCTTAATGGTGTATATACTAACCAAATTCAAGTCTTAGATCAGTTTTGAAATCACATCAACTGAAACCCATGTGATTTGGTTAAAGTCTTAAATCTAATCCTTGAATCCAAATCTAGTCACCAAGCTAATTTTGAAAAATCTGAGGCACAAAAAACCTTTGATATTGATATCAATACAAAAGCATGTGTTCAGGTCACTACTAATGATACATTCCTACATAGATACACTTCTAGTTACACATGTGATTTTCACCCAAGGTGTGGGGGAACCCAATGCTTCCAATATACTTCCATGCCTATTCATGTCTAGGGAACCTATTCTCATCATTTGATAACTATGTATATTACATCATCTACCTTTTCTAATATGCATTCGCATGAGTAGATAATTCTAGTTCTAAAAGATGAGGTGTTGCAGTTACAAAAATGTACATCTCAAGATAGTCATTCAATGGATCTATGTACCTTTCTCAATAATCCATTAGCTTCAAAAAAATAGCCTATCCCTTAAATTTAAGGTTTTTAACTCCTATGATCACATTATATCACAAAAAAAGTGATCCTAAACAACACCTTTGATCCTTCCATGTAACATGCCTAGATTAAGATACTAATAACCATTTATTGGCCAAGTTATTTCTAAGATTTCTCAAAGATTATGCACTGAGATGGATCTATGAGATTCTATCTCAGTCAGTTAATACATTTATTCCTCTAGATGAATAGTTTGTAGGAAAATTCTCCATCACATGGATGATAAACTCTCTTATGTCCCTATTTCCAAACTCAATAAAGGTTATAGTGATCCAATCAGGGAATATGTACTTTGATAGAAGACCATGTTATATAATATGACCAATCTTATGGAAAATAATTATTTACAATATATATTCAAACAAACATTTATTTCACCACTTCATGAGTCCAAATTATTCAATAAATTCAAATATTTTGATGAATTATGCCATATAGTGAGAGATCACAATGTCAAGCCTCTTGCACTCAATAAGCTTGATTACACCAATACTAGTATTAGTAATTAAAATTACAAGTTTTAAAGTATTCAAAATAAAAAATTTAAATCAAATAATAACAATAATGGATACAAGATTATAATTAACATAGTATTACAACCTACAAATAGGCTTATACTATGTACTCCTCACAAGAGGCATTTATCACAATTTAAACCTCATTATAAAGTGTTACAAAATTTACTTGAGTGTGAATTTTTATCTCTCCCTCCACAACTAATAGTCAATAAAATAAAATTTTTACCTATTGGGCATGATCACAATGCTTGTTTTGATAATCATTGATGTGTTGTACATTCTACAAACATATGTTTTAATTTAAGACATAAGTTACAAGATCTTATAGATGGAAAAACCATTATATTAACCACATCAACTAAAAATTTACACCATGATTGAAGTGGAAACTATAATTTGAAAATATTTAATAACCCATTTCTAAAGCATGAGGAAACAAAAAGTAACAATACTTCTAATGTACATCATACATACCATGCACATTCTCCTCCTAAGACGTATAATAATCAAATATATTTAATTATTTTCATGCTTAAGATTAGACTACCACAACAACCTATGATTACTTTGATAATAGTGAGATTATTGGTGATGACTAAAACTTCGATGCTTAATTCATTTGAGATCACATCAGTGATCACCATATACACATTGTTATGGTTGACAATGGTTCTAGTAAAATAAATTACACCATGACACTTCTTAAATATCTTAGATACACATAATAATATATAATATAATATAATATTTGTCAAAGGGGTTAATGGACATTTATAAGACACACTTAAAAGTATTGTACTACCTCCTTGGGTAGACCCTATCATAGTTTCTTCTTTATGATTAATTAACTTATGTAATGTTATCTTTGTTCTCTTGTTGGGATGCCCTTGGATTTATAAGATACATATATCACCATCTACATTACATCGATGTATCGAGTACATATATTGTAAAAGAGTAGTTAATAGTATTAAGATTTTATATGAGTACCCTCTTCATTTAGTAGTATCCTTCCCCCACCCCACCACCATCGTAGTTTTTTCTTAATCATATTTAGGATCATTATATTGAGGTGGTTATTACTGCTATTCATGACCATTATTCAAAGGTAATTACTTCACCCATCGAAGATCTATTTACAAAAGTGGTTCAGAAGAGAGTATTTATTTCTCCTAGGTAGCTAGTTTCAAAAAACATATCACATAAAAGAGTTGTTAAATAATGTTAGATGCCTTTATCTCATATAACACATACTAAGTTAGTCACATGGATCATTCAATGTGTTCTACAATGAACACAACTACCTATGCAATCCCATGCTTTAAAATGGATCCCATAGAATCCTATGTCTTTTAGAGTTACCCATCATATAAACATTCTATGACGAGTGGTGATGATGGTTACATTATGACACATGATTCCTTTTCATATTATGATACACGTAAACATGTTAATTTTCATTGACAAAAGATATCCCTTTTATCATACAATACAAACTCCACCCATGACTATCCATTGATGCAATAATTTGATAACACATTTTCACATATTCAAATAAATCACAAAATATAAAAATAAAAATAAAAAAATTAAACAAAAAATAAAATATCAAGGCATGTGCATGACATGAGTTGCTATATTGAATTAATTACACAATTTATTTATCACGAGTTTGGTGTATGACATATTATTTTCATACACACATGTATTTCAAAAGGTAAATGAGTGTGATGCAAGACATAAAGATTATACATGAATACATAGATGTCAAACCTCTCCTATACTGAGGGGCCATGCTAATTCTCAAGAAATGATATTCCACATGTCACATTAACACAAGTTATATATTTCTATGACATTTATATCATTTTTAGCAATATCTATTTTTTATGCATTCATTTCTAGTTACTCATTTTGTAACAATGTTACATTGGATATGATAATTTATTAAGATGTGATATTGACATGTATAGATAGTGCATATATTAGTATTAATTTATTCTACACTTAAATGATGTTATTACTTTTACATGATAGGATAGCTATTGATATCTATTGTGAGTGGCCCCTTGGCCTTATTTGTGTCTATTTAGGCTTGATTTTTATAGACATATTTGTGTCATTTGTATGTTCCCCCTTGGCTTGTGTATGACATTAAATGATATCATGTTACATTGTCTATTGATATTGGTGTTCTTGTGTGATTGATGTGTTTTTATATATCATGATCCATATCATACACCTCACCTTTACATGTTGTGCAATGATTTAGATCATGCACTTCCTTACAACATAGTCTTATTTAGTGATAGTTACAACATATGTTACATACATTGCCTAATGTTATACACATTACCATAATCACATAATTTCCACATGTTGACATGATTTTTAAAAATATAAATATTTTCATATGGCATGATACAACTCATTTCTTTTTTGAGCTAAGTGACTTAATAGGCTTCTTCCCTCACCTCAAAAGGGAGAAATATTAGTGGTTATTTTCATAAAGACTAAATCCTCCATGAGCATAATTAAATGCAACATAAATATTTTAGAGTTTGATTTGATTAATATATCATATTGGGATACTTATTTACAAATTTTAGATATATTTTTAGGCATATGTAGGACATATATACTCCATTTTACACTCTACGAGTGACAAATTTTAGATTGATTCAGATTTATATATATTTGGGAACATGTGAAGGGAATATGTACTCTTTTTATAGGATATATTTATTTGAGTGTGATACTAATTCATGCACATATACATGTTTTAAAATTTTAGTTAATCATGATGTTGGTTCATGCACATTATCACACTTTGCATTTCTTATCAATTCATTGGGACATGATGTTGGTTTATGCACACTTGCACATTTATAATTATTTATTAAATATTTTAAATTGTGGAACAACATTGAATCTATAATTCCATTTACAATGGTAAATTCATGTGTAAATGATTAATTTGGTTGAGGTTATGTGTCACTAAATGGCTTGGAAATTGATTCATGAACCCATTAAGTGGGTCATTCCTTGCATCTTGGGCTTACAAGTTTAGTTTTAGATTAGTTAGATATGGGTTGGGAGAATTTGTATTCCAATCATGGCCATTGTTTTAGTTCAATTTTAAATAGGATTCATTACCCCCAATTTATCCATGTTCTCCAAGTGATTCAATTAGGAAGCACAATTGTCTAATGTTTTGGAAAGAAAGAATCATCTCCAACAAGTTATAGTGAAACATAGTTTACTCGCATAAATATGTACCTATTCCTCACTCTTTCAAATTTAAACTTTCAAGTATGGTTCATATTTCAAGTTTCATTCGATAGACATTGAAGACTTAATTTTAAATGTAGGTTTTTTATTGGAGACAAGTTCACATTTGGAGTCTTCTCCAAAAAACAAAGTGTATTTTACAACTTTGATATATCTTTATCCACTTACTCTAATATTTTAATTGTATTTTTATAGAATAATTAATAGGGGGAATTTATAGATACTAATATATGATATTTTACACTTTGAAAATTTAATATTAACCTACATTTATCCTTAATTAGTTTTGCATCTCTAGATAACTCTTATTCACCATTTCCTCACACTTTCATGTTAGTTATAAGCCTAATCCATTCTAAGATTAAATTAATAACCTATAAGAACATCTTGGTTTATACTAAATTAGTGAAATATCCCACTTAGGCATTTTATAAATTACCATGTTCGTATTCATGTCTCCTAGACACTAATATTGATGTGGCTATTATAACATTGACATTAATGACCCTCACCTAACAACAACTATTTTTGAAACTTAAATCATTCATATGGATTGTCCCTTTGCCTAGCCTATTAGTGGAATTAGAAATTACCTAAATGGACTCATATAAATAAAAATCAAATCCACATTCAGTACTCACTTGGCACCTATCAGTATTGAAAAGAATCTATACATTATTCCACATTAAGAAATTATGCCCTATTCTTCAAAAATTGAAAATTAGTCACTAGGATCAATCATTAGCCAAGTATAAATGATTTATATCTAAGTTAAGAGTAAAACTTGTTAAGTATCAAAATCTATATTATAGATACATTAGTATACAAAATAAGTGTTAGGCATAAGTTATTAATTATGCAATAAAACATACCATAGAATACATTCCTCAAAAACACAGCAGCAGAGACACATGAAAGAAAATTTAGATCTAACAAAATACACACATAACATCGATATAATGTGGTTCACCCAATGTGGGATATTGCCATCAAGAATATCTTAATACTATTATAAACAAGAGTACAAGACAAATCTCAATAAGAATCTCTTAAGGAGATAACTTTCTCCAACCTAAATTCACACCATAATTCCTGAGATGCTAAGCCACACCTCAAACCTGATCACACCAACCGAAGAGAGAATTACAAAGATCAAAATGAGATGAAAAATGCAATAAATTATGTGTTACTCCTCACCCCTATTTATACTTTTAAAAATCTCTTTAAAAATGTGCTAACCATAGAGATAACCATATCCCCACAAAATAAGGGAAAAATATGAGAGGTTTCAACCATATAATCCCTTGATTCTCTCAACACCTTTAAATCATACCCACTTCCCAAAAATGTGCGATAAATAGGGGAAGTGTTTAGATTACATCCCACCATTTTAAAAGGTAAATATTTCATGTTAAAATTATTTTGGTATCTTTTTTTTACCTTAGGGTTGAAATGGACTCCATATTCAATAATCTCCCACTTGGAGTTCATTTCCCCTTGAACAAAATTTAACACTCCTCTATGATCTTCATGAATACCAACCAAAACTTAAAATAAACTCAACTTCTCCAATGTGACTACGTTGGTCATCATATCTATAGGATTTTGGCTCATATGTATCTTTTCTAGCTTCACCATGTTTTCCTCCAAATATGCCCTAATGAAATGATATTGCAACTATATGTGCTTCATCTTCGAGTGGAAAGAAAATTTCTTGGCTAAGTGTATAGTACTCTGACTATCACTATGTAATCCCTGAACTTCCTTCTTATAACCCAAATCATTCAGTAACTATTGTAACCAAATCATCTCCTTGATATCCTCTATAGCAACAACATACTCAGGCTCTATGGTTGATAAATCCACAACCTTTTGTATCTGAGAAATCTAGCTAATCATTGTATCCCTGATAGTAAATACATAAACTATTGTACTCTTCCTACTATCAACATTACCAACCATATCTAATTTCACATAACCATGTAAATTTGTGTTAGATCCACCAAAGCATAATGTTGTACCCATGGTTCCTCTCAAATATCAAAGAATCCACTTCACTACTTGTCAGTGCTCATAACCTAGATTACTCATGTAACTACTTATGACTCCCACTACATGGGCAATATCTGGCCCAGTAAAAACCATAGCATACATTAGGATACCAATTGCCACTAAGTAAAGTACCTTGGACATCTTTATCTTTTCTTCTTCTATCTTGGGACACTACTCTTTTGATAATCTGAAATGGCATGTCGAAGGAGTCCCAACTAGTTTAGCATCATGCATACTAAACCTATCCAAAAATTTCTTCACGTACACTTCTTAGGATAAGATTATATTCCTCTCCTTCTTATCTTGAGTTATCCTCATACCAAGGATTTACTTTATTGTACCCAAATCCTTCATAGAAAAAGAATCACCAAGCTATATTTTAAGTACTTAAACCTGTTGCATGTTCTTTCCTGCAACCAACATGTCATCGACATACAATCATAGGATAATATAATTACCATCCTCAAATCTGTTGACATACATGCAATGGTCATAATGATACCTAGAGTAACCATGTTCCAACATAAAACTATCAAACTTCTTATACCATTATCGTGGAGCTTGTTTTAGGCCACACAAGCTCTTCTTTAGTTTGCACACCAATTTATCTTTTACTTTGACCTCATAACCCTATGGCTACTCCATAAATAATTCCTCCTCCAAATCACCATGAAGGAACACAATATTCACATTTAATTTTTCTAAGTACAAATTCTCTACTACAACTATACCAATTATATTTCTAATAAAAGTCATCTTAACAACAAGAGAAAAAATCTCATCAAAATTAATACCTTTCTTCTGTGCAAACCCCTTGACCACCAACCAGGCCTTGTACCCTTTCCTTCCTCCATTCTCTTCTTTTATTTTGTATACCCACTCGTTCTATAATGTTTTCTTACCATTAGGTAGCTTCACCAAATTCCACATTTGGTTCTCCATGAGAGAACTATGCTCCTCTTCCATGGCTTGCTCCCACTTCTCCCTAGCATTCGCCTATATTAATTCCACAAAATATTCTAGTTCTCCACTATCAGTAAGTAACAAGTAACTCAAAGACGGGTAAAAACATTTAGGAGTTTTTCTTACCCTAGAAGACCTTCTTACTAAAGGAGTTTGGGGTTCTTGTGTAGGAGGTTCCTGAACTATCTCCTTAGACACCTTACCATTTGTAGTATCATCCAACATTATGTACTCTTTTTATTCCTATTATGAAAATGATCCTTATAAATGACTTTTTTTTTAAATATAGCATACCTAGACTGAAATATTTTCTTGTCTTTAAAATCCAAACCCAAAAACCAAAGTCATACTCACCATAACCAATAAAGGTGTATCTCTCAGACTTAGCTTCTATCTTGGTCCTATCTTTATTGGTAACATGAACTAATGCCTCACATCCAAAGACCCTAATAAAATAATAATTAACTTTCTTACCAGACCAAGCTTCCTCAAGTATGCCTCCATCCAAAGGCATTGAATGTCTTCTGTTAATCAGATATATCACTATGCTAACTGCTTCTACCCAAAACATTAGGGGCAACCTTACATAAAACCTCATACTCTTAACACACTCCATGATTATCATGTTCATCCTCTCTGACACTCCATTCTCTAGTTGTCTCCATGGAACCATCCTTTGCCTATGAATTTCATTCAATGAACAATAATAATCAATTTTTTTACTACAATACTCACCTCCATTGCTTGACCTGAGACATTCCATATTGAGACCTATTTCATTCTCAACCAAAGCTTTCCATCATTTGAATGTTTCAAATACATCAGATTTCATCCTAATACAATAAACCCAAACTTTCCTAATTTTATCATCAATAAATATCATATAATAATTTAAACCACCAATAGAAGATACCTAATCTGGTCCCTATACATCCAATTGAGCCAACTCCAACTTATTCTCTTTCTTCATAGGTGAAACCCTTAGGAACTAAACATGATTATGCTTCCCACACACACAATCATCACAAAATTCTAAATCAACCTATTCCAATCTAGACAACTTGTCTTTCAAGATCTACATGCCCTTTCGGCTCATATGACCAAGTCTATAGTGCCAAAAAGTTGCATCTCCATCTATAGAAACTAAATTATAGTGATCAATACTACTAGTCAAATACAAAGTGCCAACTTTCTTACCTCTCAAAACCACAAGAGCACCCTTTGTAACTTTTTTAGAGTCTGTGGTAAACAACAGTAAACATCCCTCACTGTCTAACTATCCCACTGATATTAAATTTTACCTTAACTATGGAACATGTTTGACATCCTTAGTAGCCATGTGTTCCTATTTTGTATATTCATCTAAACATATCTTTTCTCTACTATACTACATGGTTTATCATCACCAAGATAAACATGTCAAAAATCTCCTTGAACATAATCATTAAAATGATGCCTATGTAGGGTGGCATGAAAAAAAGCCCCTAAATCTAATACCCAAGATTCAGAAACATTATCCAAGAAAAGAATTAAAGCATCCTGACTAAAAGTACCTATTATCATATTTACCTCCTTGGTCTCCTCATGTTTGGTTTTCCTGTCTTGAAGTTCCCAATATTCCTTCTTTGTGTGTCCACTTTTCCCATAGTGCCAACACACCATCTTGGCTCTAGATTTAGATCTTCCTTGACCTTTTAACTTTCCATGGTTTTATTTTCTTCTATACTTTTGTCTCCCTCTAGTTTCCACTATTAAAACATTCCCTAAAGATGATTTTTTTTAAACTTATTGAAAGCCGGGTAAACTTTTTAACGTGATCGGCGCTGCTAGCTAGACACGACTAATACCGATACCACGGGGCTGGTGGGGGGACTTGAGCACTGATGGGCAGAGCCGCAATGGAAGTACCCGACCAACTGACTACATCACCCAACCCTTTCCCTAAAGATGATTCATCAGTGTTCTTCCTTCACATTTTCTAGCTAAGAATCACACCTATAACATCCTCAAACTTTAAACTTTCTTTAGCGGGGATGGCATTACTCACAGCCATAATCAGGCTATCCCAACTATTCAATAAGGAGCAAAAAATCAAAAAAGCCTTAAATTCATCTTTAAATTTAATACCAACAGAAGTTAGCATACTCACCACCATAGTAAAATCATTCAAATGATTAGCTAGAGAACCATTTTCAAACATTTTCATATTAAATAAACTTTTCATCAAAAATATTTTATAAAAGGTAGAGGGGTTTTCATATAACTCCCCTAATTTATTCATCAGACCAAATGTGGTCATCTCCTCTAAAATATTGAAGGAAACTAAAGATGCAAGGCATAACCGTATGGCTCCCAATGCTTTTCTATTGAGAAAATTTCAATCTGCTTGATTCATACCTAAAGTTTGACCTATTTTCCCAATCAAAGGGAGATGAATATACTTTTTAAACAAGTAATCTTCCATCTACATCTTCCACTATCCAAAATTCTATCTATTGAATTTTTCAACTCTAGTTCTACCATTATTTGCCATACCTCCCACTCAAGCTAATATCTTCCCCTACAATTTCCTCTTTAAAAAAACCATTAAAGCTAGCTCTAGTACCAGTTGTTAGAAATAAGTGACTAATTATGAAATAAAATATAACATAGTATTTATTCTTTAAAATCATAGCAACAGATACGTATGAAAGAAAATTCAAATCTAAACAAATACACATATAACACCATTATAACATGATTCACCCAATGTAGGCTATGTCCACCAAGAAGATCTTAATAATATTATAAACAAGAGTACAAGGAAACTCTCAACAAGAACCTCTTACAGAGATAACATTCTCCAACTTGAATTCACACTCGAATTCCTGAGAGCTAAACCACACATCAAACCCGATCACATCGATCAAAGAGAGAATTATAGAATTGAGATGCCAAATGCAATGAATAATGTGTTATCCCTCACCCCTATTTATAATTTTCAAAATCCCTTGAAAAGTGTGCCATAACCATAGAGATAACCATATCCCCACAAAATAAGGCAAAAAATATGGGAGGTTTCAACCACATAATTCCCTGATTTTCTCAACACCTTTAAATCATACTCACTTTCCAAAAATGTGCCACAAATAGGGGAAGTGGTTAAAATTCATCCCACCATTGTAAAATGTAATTATTCTTTTTTTTAAATGTCCCGTTAACTTTATCTTTACCTTAGGGTTGAAACAGACTCCATATTCAACAATAAGCATGATTACACATTCAAATTAATGAATAGAACTATGGATGGCTTGTATTTCCTCTTTGGTGTATCAGATATAGGAAATTCCTAATCATCATTGAGGGTGATTGGAGTTAGCTCATCTCATTACATTTCTTTAGTTTTTATAAGTTTATACCTCTCGAAAGTGAACCTAGGGTTTCTAGAAGAAGAATATTGATTTTTAGAGCTATGCACGTAGTCAAGTGTCAAAATCACACACGCAAATATATTTCAAGAAGACAACTATTTGAATGGTCATAGAGAGCTAAATCAACCTAAGAAAGTAATGTAAACCTCGGTCATTAGTGTTGATGTTTCTACCCTAACTGAAGGTTAATGACCTTTGCATACATATACACTCAATTACATATTTGAATAACTCATAAGCCTAATTCTAGTCTAATTATGATGTCATAACATAGTCACAATCAACCAGTCAAATAGTAAATCTAAGTATATTATCCCTTATTGCACTTTTTATAAACAAAAAACTAATTACAAAGTCAACTTGAGTACTGTACATTTATGTTTATGCTTGATATCCATAAATTAAATACGAATTAATTATTCTAGTTTACTCTATTTTGAATAAAAAATAATTTAAAAATAAAGTAAATAGATAATTCCTAGTTAGCTTTTTATAGGTTGTGTAATAAGTCCATCATACCATAGGGATCTTGGTATCCAAGTCTCCTATCTCTGTATTGCATATTTTTGCCAATAACTTCTAGATTTTATTGAATATTTCAATTGTATCATTTTATTGCATATGATATGGAGTTGTTCTATTTCCATAATAAAGAAGCTTTTTAGCAATACTTCAATGGTATTATTCACAAAGTGCTTTCCTTGATTGGTTGTTATACTCAACATGCACCCAAACCTTGTGATAATATTCTCATACAAAAGCTTGGTTTTATATACATTATTAATTTGTGAATAAATTATTGTTAATATTAGTTAATATATTTATGTATGAAATTATATTTGTTATATTTATGAAAATCTATTAGAGATCGTGTCTACATGACTCAATTAATAAATAAGATTGACTGAGAATGTTTAAGAGTAAAGAAAAGATTGTAATGATTGTATTACTTGTAATTGATAAAAGTATGCTCCTAGTTTATGAGAGACCTTTTGTATATGTATATATATAAAATCAATCATTGAGATGGATGCTAGTTAACAAAGTTTATTTTGTCTGAATCTATTACCAAAACTTAATTTGGCATTACAGCTGGTTTGTGCACGTCATGGAGTCTTGATATTGGTGAGGGTGAAAATTGATTGTGATATGCATATGCGTATGAAATCTATTAATTTGAGAGTTCAATTTAGTTCGTTTTCGAGTTTGTGTATTAAGGTAGTTTAGAAAAATGTAAGGTAATTTGTATTATTTTGCCTATTTTAGTACTGTGGAGATAATTCGCTAACAGATCCATTTACAGATAGCATCTTTTGGGACAAATTTTTGGGTCTTTTATATTTTGATAGCACCATATGCGGATCCATGGTTTTAGTGTTCATTTTAACGTCAAAGCTTGTGGCACTGTGCGCATTGTTTGCATTCCACCCCGTATTCTGCAGATTCGTATACATAGTCTATCGTGTCAAAACAACACCTAAGCATCTATTGTTCGTACTCCTGATCATGCACTCTCGACGTCATTGGCCTCTTTGTCAGACTGCTACGTTAAACATGGTCCGTTCGTAGGCCTAGGTCTAGTGGCGATATCATTGTCTTCATTTGCCATCATCAATTTTATGTCCATCAAACGCACTACCTGCTAAAAATGTGCTCACTTTGTCCAATGTTTTTCAACTTACCACAAAGACCGTCGTCAAAATGTATTGATTGTTCATTAGGTATACACTTTATTTTATTTGTATCTGCAAAATCTTGTTTTATCATTTTGAAAAGCCTATATTGGGGGGTGTTAGCAAATTCATTTATTTAAGTGGCTAGACCATAACATAGTTTTGTTATTGAAGTCATAAAGTTTTAATTTTTTAGTTTTGATGTCAAACAACTGATCAAAAGTTTTTCAAAAGTTCATTTTCTTGTGTATTCCATCATTTAGGTGTAGAGTCTTGTTTAGATATAATATAAATGTCGTTAGTTGTATAATCAAAGTCAAAATTTATCATTGTAGAGGACACATTTTTCAGTTGAAACTAGCATCCTGAGTCACTTAAATTTGGGAGGATGGGGAGAGTGGGGAGAGTTTTCTCTAAAAATGACATGAAACTAAGCTTCACGATCCATATATCTATCTAAACTAAGCTTGCAGGAGGTTGGAGGCAATAAAGATAGGAGGTCAAGTAATGACCTCAAGTTTGTCTCTAACAAAGAGGTCCTCTATTACGATACTAGCATAGCCAAACAATGCCAATTCAACTAAATACTTAGCATGTTTTATATTGGCAGTGGTTGTCACATATGCTAGTTACAATTAAGTGGAAGTGATCATACACAATAGCTAAAAACTAAGACAATGAGGGCCTAGTCCTCAGTTTTTTTATTTTTCATGTTTCATTTGTGTGGTGTGTGAAAATAAAATATTGTAAGAATTATCAATGTATTCCCATATAGTGATGATAAAATTAAAGGATTGTATGATAGTATTGTAACAATAATGTTCTTAACAAGGGTTTTTGGCTAATACCCATCATGGATCGATTGACAGTTCCCATGGGGTGGTTGAATTTCTGATCCAAAACATAGAAGTTTTGATTGATAAATATTTCAAGAACATAGAAATAACACAGTAACAATGAATTCTCTAAGAAGAGATGTATTATTACTCAAGATCGCAATACAACTATATGCTTATCTTTGAAAAGAGATGTTTGATTTTCCATTTTGGGTTACATCTTTATTTATACCCATTTTGAAAGCAGGGGGAGGATGTGGAAGGTCACCAATATTGAGGAAGATTAAGTGGTTTGACTTCCACACTTTAAAATAATATAGAATTCAAGGAATTACTATTTTTAGAAACTTGCTTTTTTTAGACTACATTACTAAAATTGAAATTTGGGGCACTTCCATTGGATTTTCAAGGGTCAAACTTCATTAAGTGGAGCTCCATGACATCTCATGGAATTCTCCTCATTATTAGCTTTCCAATGGTTTAAACGGTGAGTCAATTGGAGCTACAATGCAAAAATTATGGCTCCCAGAAGTTCCATCATCAATTGGAGTGGAACTGTCACCCGAATTGTCACTTGAATTATTGCCTAGATCATTCCTCCCCTTCTTGAAAAGAAATGGTCTCCATTCTATCAATGTTACTCATCAGGTGTGGTAGTTGTGTCTTGATTTGATTCTCTGTTAGCACTCACCTTGGTGGCTAAGCTGGCCCCTTTTGACCACTCAATAAAGTAGAATATAAAATCCTCTTGTTATCTTCATCCTGGTGTCCATAGTCTGATCCTCCTCCACTAAAACAAAAATCTTTGGATCAAGCTCATCAATGTCTAGTTGTTCTACTATGATCGAAGTGTCCAATAGAGGTGGATGATATGGTTTGAGGAGCTCCACATTAAATATTGGATGCAAACCAAGGTAGGCTGGTAGGTTCAACTCAAAAGCATTTTTTCCAACTTTTCTTGTGATGGTGTAGGGACCATATCATAGAGGCTGAATTTTTATATGTGGGCCTTCAAGTCATTCCTTCTATAGCAACAACTAAACCTTGTCACTCACAAACAAATGGTGTGCAATCCTATGTTTGTCATGGCATTGCTTATACTTTTGACTCATCTTCTCCAGGATGTCATGAACTTGCTACTGGATGTGTTGCATTTATTCAATGAACTTTGTTGCTTTTGCTACCTCAGATCTTCCATGAGGTGTGTATTCTATGGTGTAGAATGGAATAGCTATATCAATTGGTGCCATGGGTTGGAACTTGAAGTATACTTGGAATGGATTGTGCTTGGTCGAGCTGTACATGACTTGATTGTATCCATGTTGTATGAAAAGAAGCCCCTCATCCCATGTGCATGGATGTTTGGAGTGATACATATGAATCATGTAAACAATCAAGTGGTTCACCACCTCTATCTAACCATCAGTCTGTGGATGGAAGGCTGTGGACTTCATCAGCTTGGTATCTATCATCTTTCATAGAGTGGACCAAAAGATGATCCGGAACCTACTATCTCGATCTGAGATAATGGACTTGGGGAGACCAAAATAGAGCCATACATGACTAAAATATAGTAGAGAAGTTTCTTCAATAGATATATTTTTCTTACAAGGAATCATGATAGCCATTTTTGAAAAATGATCAACTACCATGTTTTGAAGTGGGCAAACCTAAGAAAAAATCCATTGAGATAGATTCTTAAGGCCTAGTTGGTTCTTGCAATGGTGTGTACAGTCCTTGCTTCTTATTTGTTGGCTTGGCTATTACACATGGGGTGCAAGATTTGACATATCTTTCCACATATTTTCACATATGGGGCTAGTAGAAGTGTTTTTGAAGAACTGTCAGTGTCTTTTCTATACCAAAGTGTCTAGTTATTCTACTGAAATGTGCTTCCCATATCATCTTCTGTTGCTCTGTAGCTAGAACATAGATGTGCCCCATATGACAGAGGACATTATCTTACAAATAAAAATTAGAAACATGTTTACCTTTTTCAAGCACCTGATATGTATTAGCAAAGGTAAGATCTGTTTCATATAAAGCACCCCAAGTGGCAGTCTCATGTCCATACAGGTCAAGAAATATTGTGAGTGTAGTAATTGTTGGGTAGCTCAGATAATCTATAGTTATATTTGAGCTCCCATTTTTGTGTTTGATTATTAGATGGAATTGCTGAAGATATGTGGCCCACTTTTGGTGACTCTCATTTCATAGTTTTCTCTATGTCTAGATGAATTCCAATGGTCTGTGTTCAGTGTGGATGACTATCTCTTTCCCCAGGATGTAATGTTTCCACTATTTACAGGCTTGCACAATGGCATAGAGCTCCTTATCATTTGTCAGATATTTCTTGACTATATCAGTGAAACTATCATTGTGATATGCATTAAGTTGGCCATGTTGCATGATGATAGCTCCCATGGCATATTCAGATGCATCTATCATCAAATCAAAAGGTTGATGCAAATCTAGTAAGGCAAGAATAGGGGCTGAGCAAAGTCTATTCTTCAAATTCTCAAATACCCTTTTCTGTATTTGACCCCACTGAAATGTAGCTTTAGATCCTCCTATAGTAACTTGAATTATTGACCGAGAAACATGTGAAAATCCAAGAACAAACCTATGATATAAATTTGCAAGACCCAAGAAGCTATGAAGTTTTATGAGGGTCCTTGGTCTGGGGCATTCTTGAATAACCTGAATCTTTTCTATATCAACATGGACCCCTTCCTCATTCACATTGTACCCAAGGTACTGAATTGTTGTCATCCTGAATGTGCATTTGTCGAGATTTGCATACAACTTGTGTTCCTAAAGAGTTTGAAGCACCTTACGAACATGTTGCAAATGTTCCTCCCATGTTCTACTATAGATGAGTATGTCATCCAGGTAGACAACCACAAATGAGTTAGTGAAAGGTCATAGGATGTCATCCATCATCCTCATGAAGGTTACAGGTGCATTAGTTAAGCCAAAAGGCATAACCAACCATTCAAAGAGCCCCTCCTTAGATTTGAATGCAATCTTCTAGACATCAGTGGGATCGATGGGATTTTGGTGATAGCCAGATTTGAGATCAATTTTGGTGAATAACTTCACACCACAGAGTTGGTCCAGTAGGTCATGAATCTTGGGGAGAGGGTAGTGATTCTTCATAGTGATTTTATTTAGGGCTTGATAGTCAATGCAAGGCCTCCATGTTCTATATTTCTTTGGTTCTAAGACAATTGGGCTGCAACAGGGTGAAGAGCTTGGCCTAATGTGACCCTTTTGGATCAATTCTTAAATGTATCTATTTATTTAATCATTCTCCAAAACTGATCTATAATACATAGGACTGTTAGGCATAAGTGCTCCTGAGATCAAATCGATAGAATATTTTACATGGAAATGTATTGAAACTCCTATGGGTGACTTGAATAAGTAATCATATTCTCCTATGATTCATCCTATCTACTTTTGTTATTGTGTTGATTATGTAGTTAGGGCTGCAACATCAACCTTCTTGGATTTTTGTGGTTTGACCACCATGAGAACAAATTGTTGTCTTCTCCACCAATCTCTTACATTACTTAGCACTGATCAGGGAGATAGATGTTGGAGGTGGTAGCTATGGGACCTTGTAGCGTCATGTTCCAAGAATGAGGTTGATTCTTTGGGTTCATGATTTATAGATGCCATGTCTCTCATACATGAATGACTAACCAAGGAGTACATCACAAACATCTATATTGAACAAATCATACAAGAATTCATCTTGGAAATGTTTTATTGCATACGAAAGAGGACATTGATGGGTGACATGGAGGTTTCTCCCTTAGCTCAACCATCCAATACTGTATGGCTTTAGATGTGGCTTCATGGATAGATTTAAAATTTTCATAACTTTAGTAGAGATTAAACTCTTTTGACTCCCACTATCAAGAATGAAATGTAGAGGCTTACCTTTTACCCATAATTTGGAGTGAAACAATCTATCCTTGTCATTTGGCCTTTCCTCATAGGTCTGTGATGAAGCAACAATGGTGTCAGGATTATCATCTACAATTTCTTCTTCATCTTCTTTGATTGTGGGTTGTGTATAAGAGAGAGAGTAGTAGATGTCGAGTATTGTGACTCAGAAAGTAGTGATTTGATGGCTTGACATTTTTATTTGGAGTGAGATCTAATTTTGTGGTAATCACACCATTTTCTAGCCTTCCCCTTATGGGGTTTCTTATCTTGAAACTCCTTTTTCTTCCAATTTTGGCCTCATGTTTGACCTTCCTTGTCACTTTTCCATTTTGAGGGCTGACTCTTCATATTCTTTCTTCCATGCTTCTACTCAATCTTCACTGCAAATTTGTATGCCTTATCGAGGATTTCCAAATTGAAGAGTTCCATTTCCCTCCGTATGTACCATTGTATTCCACCATGATATTTGAGCCTTATGTCTCTCACTTTCTTGGATGCCCAATCTTGTAGATAAAGAATGAAAATGTATGTGTAATCTTGAACAGATTGGTCCTTACCTTGATAAATTTTTTGCCACTGTATGTACAGATCATCATATGCTCCAATGGGATAGTATTCTTCTTTCACCACTTCCATGAAATCATCCTAGGTAGGTTTCACTTCAAGGCCAATGCCATCTATACTGAACCTCTTTTTGTACACTTCCCACTAGTTTTTTATGGGTTATGATGCTTTCAAAAGAGCAAAAGTGATATTTTTTCCATCGGTGAATTTATTTATAGAGAAGTAGGAAGATAATTGATCTAACCAATTTTATACTACATCAGTATTGATTTTTCCTTCAAATTTAGGAATATCAAACCTAAACCTTGAAGGGTATTAGGGCACTAAAAGGTTGTTCCATGGACAAGGAGTTAGGAAGTGCAGCTGAGGAGCTAGAATTTCCCATCAAGAGTTGTTAAAGAATTTTGGCAAATTGTTACAGCATCTATGATTGTTGCCATTAGAGGGCTTCATTCACCATTTCCTTGAAAGGATCATATGTCTCAATGTCGTCTACCATTTTAAATCATTTGGAAATAATAGGTGGATAGTTGGGAAGCTTTATTGTTTTTCACCCAAGCTTCTTGTAGCCTAACCTCATCTTCGGGATCATACACTCTCAATACAAACCGCTCTAATACTACTAATCCAAAACATAAAAGTTCTAGTTGATAAATATTTTAAGAACATAGAAATAACACAGTAACAATGAATTCTCTGAGAAGAGATGTATTATTATTCAAGATCACAATATAACTATATGTTTATCTCTAGGAACATATGACTGATTTTCCATTTCAGGTTACATCTTCATTTATACCCATTTTTTAAGCAAGGGGAGGATGTGGAAGGTCACCAATATTGATTAATTTTAAGTGATTTGACTTCGATGCTTTAAAACAATACAAAATTCAAGGAATTACTATTTTTGGAAACTTACTATTTTTAGACTGCACTACTAAAATTGAATTTTATGGTGCTTTCATTGGGTTTTCAATGGTCAAAATTCATTGATCAAAGCTCAATGCCATATCAAAGTGTTCTCCTCATTCTTAGATTTCCAATTATTCAAATGGTGAGTCAATTAGAGCTACGGTGTAAAATTTATGGCTCCCAGAAGTTCCATCATCAATTGGGGTGGAACTGTCACCTGAATTGTTGCCCAGATCAATCTCCCATCCATGAATGAAACCATTGCAAGCTCCAATGCCTCAAGTCCATGTGAAATCTCCATACATTCAAAATTTAGTTCTTGAGTGTGGTTCCATTCTATATGTCCACACTGGGGGAGTGGGGAGGGTAGGGGGTAATGTTGGATATTCTATTGTTAGTACACTAATTACTAATGTGTGTGAGTATATTAGTGTTAAAATTAGTTAATATATTTACATGTGAAATTATATTTTTTATAGTTATGAAAATGTGTTATATATTATGTTTCTATGTGACTCACTCAATAGATAAGTCTGAGCGAGGATATTTAGGAATATAATGAAGATATTGTAGGGATTGTATTAGTTTTAGTTTATAAGAATAGACTCTTAATTTATAAGAGACCTCTTATCTATACATTGTAATCATTGTGATTGATACTAGTTAACAATATTTATTTTACCTGTGAATATATTAACAAAACTTCACTATAGTCTTTGTGATGCAATATTTTATAAGTAGAGCCTCCACCCATTTTTTCATATATTGAGTTCTTGTAATGATGAATCTATCATTACTTCTCCTAGTCATTGGCTTGATTAGATCCATGAAATAAATATACAATTTCACAAATGATGCTAAGGTTAGTACAAGCCACATCTATGAATTTCATCCCTCACATTGGGATTTACTATTCATTGGCATACATCGCATGCCTTAGCATACTTATGTGTAACTTAAAACAAACTCAACCACCATAATCCTTCGAGCATGATTTTATCTATAGTGTTCTACCTAAAATTGTGTCATCTTGAAACTCCATCATGGGCCTCCATTATGACATCATCTCTTTCATTTTGTACTAATACTCTTCTAAACATCGCATATCTACATTTATTATATAATTACCCTTATATCAGAGTGAAGGGGAATGCATGAATGAGTAACTCCTTGCACTCAATATTTTCGTATCTATCCAAAAATTATCATGTTGCTAGGAATTTATCCATATTGGTCATATCCATGGGTGTGAATTTTATGCAAAATAAATGTCATTTTGGGAACTCCTCATCAATGGGAAAATTTTCCTCTTTGGTGGTAATACTTAACAAGTAATCAGGGCCTTTTTTAATCTCTTATAGGTTTTACATTAGTTTTAAAATCAATTTCATAGAACAATGACAACCATCAAAGTATCTTCCCTTATATTACTATTTTATTAATGAGATATGTTAAAGGATCATGATATGTGTATAAAATAAATATTTTACCCAAAAGATAATGTCTAAATTTTTGAAAGCCATATACCATATCCAATTCTTCTCCCTTAGTGGTTGAATAATTAATCTCAATTATTACCAAATTTATAATTTCAAACTAAATCAGATGATCCATATTTCCTAATGGTTATGCCAATACTACCCCTATTTCTAGCCCAAACGCGTCAATATGGACTTGAAATGGAATAGTTAAATTCATAAATACAAGTATTGGTATTTCAGCTATCTTATTATTTAGGATGTGAAATGCCTATTGGCACTATAATGTCCATTCAATTTAATGATTGTTATTACTATTTAGTAACTCTTTAATTGGGACACTAATTGCCATATAATTTTCAATAAACCTATGGTGATAACCTATACATATTAGTAGGGCCCTCATGTCCCTTATTAAAATTAGTAGTGCTAGACTAATAATTATTGTTTTTCTCAATGGGTTTAACATAAATCCTCCCATTCATATGATGTGTCCTAATAATGATCCAAATGAGGTTGAGAAAATACATTTCTTAAAAGTCAAGGATATATTTAGTTATCCACATATCTCAAACATAAACTAAAATTCTTAAACACGATCCTTCATTAACTCGTTTACCTTCTAATTGTCTATGTGCAATTTTAAGAATTCAAGGATAAACTACCCAAAGTAATTCACCATAATGCGTCTAAATATTATTGGTGAAGTTTTAAGTCCAAATAACATCAATCTACATAAATAAACCCTAATATATTTCAAAAGTGGTATTTAGTCTATCATATATAGATATCCTTACCTGATGATATCTAGAGAGAAATTGTTTGTGAAGGAATACACTGATCTTCTAGCCATATTTTCATATATTTTATTTATAAAAGGTGTAGGGAATGGATCAATCACACATGGTATATTTAACTCCCTCTAATAAATGTAAATTCTTATTAATCTTTCACACATGTTATTATTGCATCAACTATCATTTTATCTAATTTCATCTTTCCTTCTATCTTAACATTGGTGTTTAATCACTTTGGATTATTTATTAGTGGCTTAGCATTCTCCCTTATTTAAATACTCATTGTACCTAATTTCTCTTTGATTTTTTTATTTCAGATAATGTTTTAACAAATAAGTCCTCAAATTCCCTCAATGGTTAATTAATTTAAATTTCTTCATCTGCCTATTGGTCTCTTATCTTTGTAAAATTTGGGTATCATTCTATAGTTATGTTACTTTGTCTTATCTTAATAGGCTAATAAAGGCATTACATTATATCCTCCTCTTTTTTATTCACCTCTCTCTCATATTAAACAATATCCTCTTTCATATTTTATATCATGTTCATCATCCTTGGGTTATTTCTTAGTCATATTCTAAAAATATGCCATTTCTTATTTTATACTTATGTCTCTAAAAAGTTTCTCTAAATTTGGTAGCATTTCATCAGTAATTTTCACCTTCCTAGAGATGAATCTAATAGGTTCCTAGTCATTAGTCTGTCCCATCCTTGTAGTGTAAATATTTATCTTTCTAAAGTGGCATTTTTTGGTATTATTTGGCATAAAAAAATTATCATATTTTCTATAGTACTCTATAAACACTTTTATCATGGACCCAAAAATTGAACGATCTACACAAATCTATTTTAAGATTATCCCAATGTTTTACTCCCTTTCACAACTCATGATGCATGTACCAAAATATTTGAAAAGGTTCTAGGGTCCAATAAAATTATTGAACCCATAGCCTCTTATTATTTTCTCCCTTGGTGATCTAATTATTTTCAAAATTCAAGATATGTAACTTAGGGGTTGCAATCATACTTAATGAGTTATCTAAAATAGTAAATTTGTTTGATGTATAAGGTTATTAGAATAATCTGAAAAGTTATCTAATTTCTTATATTATCCTTATGTTTATTCCACCATCTCACTATATTTGTGATCAGAGTATCATCAATGGACATTCTCATTTCTTCTTCTAGGATAACTTTGATCATTTGTTTGAGATTCATTCAATCCTAAAAATACTGTGAAACTTTGGTAACTTGGCATGTGACCCTCCTCATTCAATCTATAACACTATTTTATATGTGGTGAGAAATTTGATTTTCTAGTTCTTTATGGATTTTTATGTGGTACTTTCCTCATATGGAAGAGCTTCCTTAACCTTGTTTTTTATTCCTCGTAGAGCCATACTTCTGTGTCATCATCAAAAGTTGTTTCTAATCCATTACTCTTAAGCACTACCTCTAATCTTATTTGGGATCATACTTGATTTTGAACTCCATAGTTTTCTTGGTAGTATACACTCCTGATAACTTATTAAAGTCACTTTCTTCATTTGGCCATAATTCGTCTGACCAAGTAGTTGTCATTTTGGTTTATAGAATAAAATGAACTATCACTCCATTCCTTTTGAAAATAATTTATTCATCCTCCAAATTTAGATTATCATTACAATTTATAAAATGTAACATGTTTATTAATGCAAGGTATATGTATATGTTAAAGACCTCAAAATATACTTTTCTCTTGATGCCCACGTAATTGACTTACACATTATGAAACATTCCAATTGAAACTATGGGGTTTAATATTACATTTTGATGATGTAGGATACCACATATAGTTTAATTTTTCCTGATGATTCTCATATACTTCTTGGGAGAACATTTGTATTTGCCCATGTATCTAGTAGTGTATTTATAATGTCCTAGCCATTAATTTAATTTGGGGGGATGGAGAGGATAGGGGGTTTTTATATAAAAAGAACATGAAAATAAGATGCACTCTCCATATATCTATTTGAGCTCAACTTGTAGGAGGTAAGAAGCAATAGAGGTAGGAGCTCAAGTAATGATCTCAAGTTTGGCACTAATAAAGGGGTCTTCTATTATGATGGTGACATGACCAAACAATGAAAAATAAAATAAATGTTGGATAGTTATAAATTATTTTATGGTGATTTCATATAGGTTTCCATGCTATTGGATGAAGTGCCTTGATATTCTAAGTGATAATGACAAAGTGTGTAATGTGCTTGTCTTAGTATGCTTGAAGGAGGCTTAGTTGATCTTAAGTTTTGGCATAATTAGAGATGTTCAGGGATAATTATGTTGATTTTATCATGAGAAATAGGTACTATAATAGGTTTTATATGATTTGAGTGATTTTTTTTATGATTGGATTTCATCTAGTTGATCATTTTTTCCATCTAGACATTTTAGGTCTAATGGTAGAAAATCTGAGTAGGCATTTTACTGATGTCATAATTGCCATGTGTGGATGAGTGAGGGGGCATTGGTAATATGGTTGTGATAAAATTATTCTAAATATTATATGGTCCAAGTTTTAATTCATGTAATAAAGCACCACCAAAGACACGTGTATGCAAAGTTGGGATCCTAAGCATTTTGATAGTGTTTTTTAAGTTCAAACAAAGCTGAGTAAGTAGTTTGGTGATGTCATATCTTCCATATATGAAAGTTTCAGGATTAGATTTATATATGGATGGATTCCCCTATGAGATAATATATTTTGCACTAAATCTATGGTCATGTAAATAAGAACGACAAAATATATGCAAGTGCAAAGTTGGGATCCCAAGTAGTTTGACAACATTTTCCCATAATTAGCCAAATTTACATGTGGCAAGAAAAGTTGAGTAATAATTTTGATGTAGTAATATTTAACACATGTATTAGTTTCAAAATTATTTAATAATATGGGTTTTTTATGTTTTATGTTGAGTTTATATGTGCTAAATTTTAGGTCATGCAATAAAGTGCATCAAAAGATATGCATTTGTAAAGTTGGCCTTTTAGGGAGTCCTAAGCGTAGTTGTCTCTATGGCATAAAACTTTAAGTGAGTAGATTAATGGTGTTATACAATTCACACACGAGGATTCTAGGAGAAAATTCATATCTGGTTGGATTCTTTAATGTGAAGATATCATATAGTCCAAGTTTTATATCATGCATCTTAGCACAACAAAAGTTATTAAGGTCCAAAATTGGCCTTCCAGGTAGATTACAATGGTTCCCATAATCAATTTTATAGGAGATAAAGATCAAGACCAAATGAAGATCTAACAGTAAGTAGGCATTCGTATAAATAGATACCAATCATGCATATTGAGTGAGATGAATTCAAAGTGTGCGATGTTTAATACTAAGCAAAGGTAAAGGATAAGGATCTAATAGTGAGAAGAAATTCATACAAATTAATTTAATGGTGAGCACTATAAGATAAATAATTATCTAATCCATAGAGATCGATAGTGCATATGTGGTCAAGATTGTAAGTTTTCATGAAATGAGGTCAAATTTTTAAATTTTGATGTTTGTATAGTTACACACTATGAGTTAAATTTAAAATAAGATCAATGATGTGTGATTGATCTAATAATCAAGGACATAAGATGATAGCATGGTGTTTGAGGTTTAACTATGACCGTTTGAATTCAAATAATTGATTTTACAAATGAAAGACCAATGTCTAGTTTCTGGGACATATCTTTCAATACAAATAGATTTTTCTCATGGTTTAAAAAGCATATTTCTAGAGGAATCCAACATGGATCTATAAATATATATTTTAATGTCTAAAAGTGTTTAAATTCAAATATATTAAGGTTAAAATTTGACTATGTGTTTGACCATGAATTGTAAGTGACCCAAGAAGGATAATTGAGTTTGTTTTGATCCTATTTAGATGTTTCATGTTGACTTAGATATTGAAGAGTCTTGCATACTCCATAAATAATATTTCTATGCATTTTGAATGTGTGATAAATCTATCTTGAGTATGAACAATGATTAATAAGTTGGTTATGCGGTCATTCATGGTGTTCCTATATACAAGGTCATTGTTTGAGTTGATTGAACATACACAAAGGTGAGTAGATATGACTATGATCATTTGAGGATGTTGAAGGGGTCATGTGGAGTGGACCTATGTATTTGAAAATGGTCATGTGTTCTTGGTTTGCTTGAAAATGTCTCAAAGAGGTGAATGGGTCATCATATGACCTAAAAGATGACTTAAGCTTATTTGAAAGAGAGTTGTGCTTAAGTGTGACCCATGTAAAATGCCTTAAGGGTGAATTCATGTATTTTGGTAGATGAGTAGGATTGTGTACATGATAATTCATGAAGGATCTATAAATAATGAAATAAAAAATGATGATTTTTATAATTCAATATGGAATTTACATTGAGAAGATAGTATTGTGGAGCGAAGGAAAGCATAGGTGCCTAGTAGATGATTTGATGAGTAGATCAGATTGAGGACTATGTGTATGACTTATGGGTCATGTTTCTAATGTCATAATATTACTCTTGTAGTTTGAGTATGAGTGAAGATGTCTAGGTTGATCCAAAAGAATGTTTTAGATTATTTGAGTGTGTAGAGTTAAAGAGAGATGAGATACTTTATATCTCTCTAAGATTGGTAGTAAATCAGTGTTCTAGTAGATTTTCTCTTCATAAGTATCATTGTGGTTACTCAACATCTAGGGGGTTGAATCCTCCTTGCAAGTAAAACTTGATAAAGGTTTAGTTGTGGTGGTAGTTCATCTAGATAGGTATAGTAGTTTCTTATGGGATTGTAGTCTCTTTAATAAATGATGGTAATTCCTTAATCAGTTGTAGTTATTCTAACCTTGTTCTATTGGAACATAACTAGATGTTAAGAGAGGGGTGAATCAGTTTATCAATTAAAACTAGTTCTTTAAATACTTTTAATGCGTATTAAAAAATAAATGCAGATTAAATCAAGTATGAAAATATCATACACACACAAATACTCATGACACTAGACTTATACATGGAAAACTCAAAGGAAAAAACCATGGTGAGAATAGTTGTGAGACTATATTATTCTAATCTAGCCTCACACTCAAAGCCTCACTAGAAAAACCTCACTGGTAACACATTTAAGGGCATCAAACCTAAGGACATACCAATCCCTAAGTTTAAGAGCACCAACTCCCTAACTGAGCACCAACTCAACTTAACCTCACTGTTTACAATGTTTATGGGCACCAACCCAAAGGATACACCAATTTCATTACTGATCACCAACTCAGATTGTGTGATGGCACCAACCAATCAGATATATGGAGATACAACTATAATTTACAAATTAGATCCATACATGAATCCAAATCTCTATTCTTTGTTATAGGTCTAATCTATAACTGCTCATTCTCTACACATTATCTTTATGTGCCTTTATTCCTCTCTGTCCCTCTATCTCTATGTTTAGATATGTTCCTATTTGATAGACTTCATCTCTATCTCACTCTACTCCTCTATGTCACTATGTTTTCTATTTTAAACTCTTTAATAGTAGTTCATCTTCTCTACACTTCTCCTTCTATGTCTATATAGTTTCATTTGACACAATTCCTATATCTCTAGTATCATTTGTATGTGTCCTAGATGACATATATATAAGCAATGGATCTAGGGTTCCATATCTTCTATGTGTTCACACTCAGACTATAAAACATCATGATAATTTTGGACTATAGTTCATTAAAAATTGAATTGTAAGTTCTTGTGTCTCAATTCAATGCATCACATTGTAACTACAGGTCTCTTTACCATCTATATCATTGATTAGACTCACGTTTGGGTGCATATCATATTTAATGTAGATTTGATCAATTAACTCAATTAATTTCATTGTCTATGTCAATAATCGTGGCTTATATGCAAGTTATTTTAGGTTCCTACATGTTACCATTTATATTTAAACACTTTAAATACTAGCCTTTGATCTCTTTCTCACTTCACCAAATCTTTGTATGTTGCTAAACTTTAATGTTCCCCTCTTTAAAATACATCCGTCAATTTCTAGATCCTAGCTTCCATGTGCCATTAGATCTTCAAAGATGCATGACCTTTACCTTGACTTGGTTATTAAAATTTAACACTTTGACCTCATCTCAATGCTTCTTGCATATTTTGATCACTTTCACTCCATCAATATTCCCAAACCTACTCAGTATTTAACTTGGCATTATGTCGATAAAATTAATCACTTTGTTCCATCTAAGTCCACTCACTTCATTGGATTTTCTTTTCATGATCACCTATGCACTATTAGATCTTATAACAAGCTTGATATTTGTATTTGACATGCTCAATCTCATTAGGTCTCTATCCAACAAGCTCTGTGAATTTGACACTTGTCACTTGCACATTCACTCATATCACCTTTTATTAATTTGACTTTGCTTCACTTCATTGCATCATCTACATATGATGAAGCATGGGCTGTTGATCTAGTTGGGACATATTATAAATTCTAAGACTCAATAAATATTAAGTCTCTTGATCTTTTCTTGAACCAGTAATTACTAGGTCGAGGGGTCACTTTTGCAATGAAGATAAAGGTTTAAGTTGTAACTTAAGCTATCGGGTATAGGATATATCCAATCACCATCAAAATAGAAAGTGCATGTTAATTTCATGAGATAAACCCTTAGATATTTACTAAGAAACCCTATCTAGTCTGAGAGAAAAGATAATTCAATTTTAAGACCATTCCTTCTCTTTTGAACCTGTAGTCCATATATTGAAGATGCTCATGAAAAACACATAATAGATCTTCTATCTGTTTCCTTTACAAATGTCCACAAATGATATTTATAAAAGAATGAAAAATTTGCATGACCTTGTATAGATTCTATCCAATTATAGAGACCATATCAATATGCCTAAAAGGCTAACTTTACACCTGCATAACTCTTGTTGCACTTAATTGGATGACCTAAAAATTAGTGTGTATGATCCTCTTACTTAGGAGATTCCATCCATATATCCAATTGCTATTAAAACATTCATAGGTGAAAGATATGCCTTCATAAAAATTCCTTTGAGATTTTTCTTGAAAATTGTAAATTTGACTGTGTTAAAAAATAGTGTCAAAATGCCTTGGAGACCTACTTTGCTCAAGCATATCTTTTATCTCACTACGTCGCGTGACTTGAGATTTAGCACATATAAACTAGGAATAAAATTTAATAGACCCATGTGATCATTTTTTCCTAACACCTATATTTTTGCAAATGCTAACCTCATCAATATGCTTACTTGGCTCTGTTTAGCCCTTTTGCAAATTTGGCTAAGTATAGAATCTTATTGAATTCTATCTTAGTAGCTAACTTTGCATCCCCATAAATTTAACTATATTTCATCTCATGGCTTCAAATTTTATTCATAATAACTAGGGACTAAGGTGATCATAACCATATGGCCAACTCCCCCAAACTCATCCACACATAGAAATGGTGATGTAAGAAAAATCTGTACTGAGATTTTCCTCTATAGACCCAAAATGTCTAGATGAACAATATGAAGAACCAGATGAATTTCACTCATGCACTTAAGCACTCTAATCATCCTTAAATCACCATACATAGATTTGAGCATTAATGAAATCTATAATCTCCATCTTGACATCAATGACATGCTCATAATGTCCCTTTTGACATCAATGACAATCAAATTTCCAGCAATCTCCCCCTTTGTCATTGATGGCAAACTAAATGCTCTGATCTTATAATATTCTTATCCTTCTTTGACATTGATTTAATTAGCTTTTTATGAGTATGAACTGAATATATTCACAACATAGTTTCTCCCCCTTAAGTAATGACACATTTTCCTAATACTTAACTTGGAGACTTGTTCGGCTTCTATTTTGACATTTGCACTTTTTCTCCAAACTTTTTTAGAGAGCATTTTGTTCTTTCTCCTACATAGAACATTTGAACTTTTTCTTGACCTTTGACATCAATGGTAGAGGGACTCTTTCTTATTGTTTTTCTAAATTTTCTCCCCCTTTATCATGTAAAAGATTTTGTCCAGAATCTACAACCATCAACTCATTAAAAAGTTGAAAAATATACATACCTGAGTTGCCTTTTCTCTTCTTCTAGGGACCAACAATGCTTATATGATCCTTCTTTGGGACTTATACTCCACCACTAGTATCTAGTGATGTGATGTAGGAGATATCAATCCCAAATTTTGTCTCATTGCATCACTTGAGAATCTTTAGGTCTTCATACATAGTCTTAAGATCCTAAGACCTAACCAATTACAAAGCTCCCAATTTTTGTATGTATGAGGATTCAATATGCTATTTAAGCACTTGAATTGGTTATCTCAAGTCATCATTTCAACCTAATTGAGCTACCATATATAGAATATAGGACCTTATCCTTCAATCATGATTGAAACATCTCACACATGCTCCTTTTCACATCATGTATAGCTCCTCAAACCATTCAAGCTATCTAAGTTAGCTCCCCTAACTCCATAATATATACAACTTATCATCTTTAGAACTTAGAGATCTTATATATGATTTTATTTATTGTGAAACATAGACAAGTCTCAACCAATATCCACCTAAGCATTTTCAAATCTACCAGCACAGAACATACATCAAGCTCCTCTATTTTGAGCCTTTTTTATTTTGACAAACTGAACAATCTAGCTCCCCCTTATTCCACTAACCTACTAATCATCAATACAAGACTTTACAACATAGGATCATTTATTATATATCAAAATAGTATTGGTATAAAATATCAATCAATAATATACATACCTCTGTATTGATTGGTATGATGATCTAGAGAAAACACACTTACTTCCACACTTGGAAGTCTCCATACCCTGCTTTTAGAACTAGACCCCATGAACACATTATTACCACACTCATTTTGTCCCTCGAGACACTACATATACAAAATTTCTCTCATCTTGGCACACCAACTTCAATTAAGAGCATGCATTTCTTGCCTTCATAATATTTTGAATAACACCACTTGTTTCTTTAATGAAAGGAGTCTCTTAAGAAGAATAGATAGAGACACCCTACTTCACAATGTCCTTGAATAATGTGAAAATAGGAGTTACCCACAACTCCTCATATTCCTTTTACTCATCGGTCCTCTTGTGATTTTTCTTCTTCTTATTCTTCTCATTCTTCTTCTTAGGCTTGAGAGAAGTAACATGCTCATCTAGTATGATATTCTTCTTTGGATTAATAATACATGGAGACAACATGGATTTATGGCATACCTTTTCATCTGATAAATATTCCTTATAGCTTATAATCTCATCATTAGACATAGGATATTGATGTTCTATGATTGATACTTACTCTATAGAAATAATATATTCACTTCAATCTATACATACCTTAGAACTTTCCTCGGTCAGCACCTTAGATTTCTCCTTGAGCTTTGTCTTCTTATTCTCAAAATATGCAGACATTGAGAGCTCTTGACATTCCCCAACCTTTGTAGCATTATTCATCATGGCTTGATCTTTCACTTTCCATACATTCATGGGTTTCTTATATGTCTTATTGGGCTTACTTTTCTCTTTTTCAAAGCTTGCGAACCTCTGTTCACACTGCGAGGCATGCCTTTCTTCTTACTCTATAATTTTCATCTTACAAATCTTGTTTTACAATGTTTGGCTATGTGATCAAAATTATTGCAATTATAACACAATACATTTGTATCTATCAAGGGTGAAAATTATTTTTTTCTGACAAAATTGGTTCTCTTTATAGGTACAACTCTACAATTACTAGACTTATGACCAAAATGATTATAGCTATAAAAATAACCATAAAAATATGAGGAATACTTGGTCATAGATTTTCTTTGTGCAGGGTGGGGAGTTCTTCTCAACTTTTTCTTCTTCAAGTTGTTTACCCTTGTGTAACTATCTGCATTAGTTGCCTTTATCTTTTGTATCTTCTTTGAGTTTGTAGAGATGGACTCATTATTCTTTTTCCTTTCCTTGGGCTTCTTTTCAGCTTTAGCCTTCTTCACATTAGCATTACTTATGTTTGTCTTTGTATCCTTACAAGCTTTATCTTTCTTTTCTCCTGATCCTTCTACTTTGAAATTATCATATAACTTAGCAGATGTATTAGTTATGGGAATTTCCCCCTTTTCATAACCAAGACTAGATTTCATATTTAATGGATTTTAAGAGCTGATTAATTCATCAAGAATATTTGATCTTCCTTTTAGCTTTAGACCTTTGTCTATTTATTTTTTTTATCTTTTTCACGCTCTTTTATCAAAGCCACTATCTCTGATTCTAGCCTCATGCATTCAATAGACTTAAGTTGTAGTTCAATTTTGACTACATCTTCTATTATTTTGACCTCTGTAACTTGAGTCTTAAGGTTTATTATCATCTGATCAGATATTTCAAGATGTTTGTACAATTTTTCAATTTCTTTTTATCCAAGCTTCTTCTATCTTGTGATCTCTTTCCTCAACTTATCAATCTCATCTAAAGCACATATGAGTTCACTCTCAAGGCCCACTTCTCCTTCCTCTTCTTCATTAGTGTCTTCAACTTCCTATTAATCTAGATCTATAGAATTTGATCCTAATGTCATGAGCAGGGACTCATTTCCCTTAGCCATAAAGCCATAGTCATGGTCATCATTTGAGCTATCACTATCATCCAATGAGTCACTATATTCTCTTATATACATGATTTTATTGTTTTTATAGAAGTTACTCATTTTAGAATAGTGGGGATTAATTCTCTTACGATCTTCTTGCTCAGAATTATCCTTCTTCTCATAAGGGCATTTAGCATGAAAATGTCCAACTTTACCATAATTAAAACATTTAAAAGGTAACTTACCTTTGTACTTTCCACATCATCTTTGTAATCTTATAACAAATTTGGCTTCTTCATCAGTCTCCTCAGATCTAGATGTAGATGCTTCTATTTTTCTATACTTGGATGTTTCAATGCATATTATTTCTTGAAAGTATTTTCTTCTCCCATTCTCATCTCATAGGTAGTGAAGGCTCCATGCATATCATCTACAATGAGCTTATGTAGATCTCTTTCTTCCTCTATTGTAGATATTTTAGAGTCATATCTTGATGGAAAATATCTCAAGACCTTTTTGACAATGATTGATGCTTTCATATCTTCTCCAAGGTGTTTGATTGCATTGATTGTTTCATGTAACCTGAGGAGGTAGTCTGCAATCTTATCCTCTTCTTCTATTTTTAGAATTTCAAACTAGCCTCTATATGTTTGTATCTTGCCATGTTTTACCTTGTCATCACCTTCATAGATGTTCTTCAACTTGTTCCATATATCTTATGCATTTTGACAATGCATCACTTTGACAAACTTTGATTTGGACAATCCACAGAGAATAGCATTTTTTGCCTTCGCATTGATCTCATATGCCTTCTTTGAAGCTTGATCATTGGGAGTTATAACAGGGGCTATATATCTATTTACCATAGACATCCATACATCTAAACCTAATGAAGATAAATATGCTTCCATTCTTATGCTATAGAATGCATAGTTAGGTACATCAAAGAGAGGTGCTTTGTTTGAGGAATATACTTATTGACATGCCATTGTGTTCACTATTATACGATCTAACTAAGCTAATTAATCTTCTTTAAAGTAACCCTACTCTCTTATACAAATTATTAGAACAAAACCTGATACTAAGAGTGGGGTGAATTAGTATATCAATTAAAACTAGTTCTTTAAATAATTTCAATGCATATTAAAGTATATATGTAGATCAAATTAGGTATTCAAAGATCATATACACATAAATACTCATGACACTAGATTTATATGTGAAAAACTCAAAGGGAAAAACCATGACAAAAATAGTTGTTAGAATCTAATGTTTTAATCTAGCCTCACAATCAAAGCCTCATTAGAAAAACCTCATTGGTTACACATTTAAGGGAACCAACCCTAAAAAGACACCAATACCCTAATTTAAGATCACTAACTCTAAGGAAGCACCAACTCCCTAGCTGAGCACCAACTTAGCTTAACCTCACTAATTATAATATATATGGGTACCAACCCATAAGAGACACAAATTCCCTTACTGAATACCAACTCAACTTATCAGATGGCACCAACCACTCAGATCTATGGAGCTACAACTCCAATTTATAAATAGAGTCATACATGAATCCAAATCTTTGTTCTTTATTATAGGTCCAATTTATAAGTGCTCATTCTCTACACATTATCTCTATGTGCCTTTCTTTCTCTCTATCCCTCTATTTTTGTGTCTAGATATGTCTTTATTTATCATACTTCATCTCTCTCTCACTCTGCTCCTCTGTGTCACTATATTTTATATTTGACAGTCTTTAATAGTAACTCGTCTTCTCTAAACTTCTACCTCTATGTCTATATAATTTCATTTGACATAATTCCTATATCTCCAATAACATCTCCATGTGTCTTAGATGTCATATATATAAGCAATGGATCTAGGGTTCCATATCTTATATGTGTTCACACTTGGATTATAACACATTATGCCAATTTTGGAATTTAGTTCATTAATACTTATACTGTAAGTTACTGCATCTTGATTACATGCATCATGTCATAATTGTAGGTCTCTTTACTATCTATAACATCTATTAAAATCTAGTTTTGATACATAGGCTCTATAATGTAGATTCAATCAATTGGATCAATCAATATCATTATTTATGTTGAGATTCATGGCTTATATGCAATTTATTATATGTTCTTGCATGTTCCTACATGTTATTGCATATTACAATTTATATTTAAACACTTTAAATACTAGCCTTTAATCTCTTTATTCATTCCATCTGCAAGATCTCTCACTCCATTAGATATTTGTATGTTGTTTAACTTTAATGTTTTGCTCTTTAAAACATATCCATCGATCTCCAGATCCTAGCTTCTACATGTAATTGGATCTTCAAAGATGCACAAACTTTACCTTGACTTCATCATTAAACTTAGACACTTTAACCTCATCTCATTGCTCCCTACATCTTTGGATCACTTTTGCTTCATTGATATTCTTGAACATGTTCAGTCATTAATGTATCACTGTGTCAATAAAAATTGATTACTTTATTCCATATTAATACACTCATTCCATTGGATTTCATTTACATGATCACCCACACAACATCAGATCATTTGATAAGATTGATATTTATATCTGACAAGCTCACTCTCATTGGGTATTTTTCTAACAAGCTCTATGAATGTGACACTTATCACTTATGCATTCACTCGGAGCACCTTTTGACAAATTGATTTTGATTGGATTCATTGGATCATTTTTGTCTGGTAAAATGTAGTTCATTGATCAAGTTGGAACATAAAATAAATTATAATACTTAGTAAATATAAAGTCCTTTGATCACTTCTCAAGCTGATAATTTCTAGGTCGAGGGGCCAATTTTATAAAGATGGTAAATGCTTAAGTTATAATTTAAACTAATGGGTCCAGGTTATAGCCAGTCACCATAAAAATAAAAATTGCATGTTGATGACTTGACTTAAACCCTTAAGGTTTTATTGAGAAACCTTATCTAGTCTGGGAGCAAAGATAATTCAATTTTGAGCTCATTCTTTCTCCTTTGAACCTGTATTGTATATATTCAAGATGCTCATGAAAAACCCATAATATATCTTATATGTGTTTCCTTTGAAAATTTCCATAAATGATCTTTTTAAAAGCATGAAAACTTTAGATGACCTTGTGCAAATTTCATATAAGTATGAAAATCATTTCAATATGCTTGAAAGGCTAACTTTGCACCAACACAACTCTTGTCACACTTAGTTAGATGCATTGAAAATTAATGCATATAATCCTCTTACATAAGGGATTCTATCCATATATCTAATTGATCTTGAATCATTCATAGGTGCATGATATGTCTTCATAAAAATTCCCTTGATATTTTTATTGCAAACTACAAATTTGACTAAGTTTTATAAAACACTGTCAAAATACCTTAGATCTCTACTCTGCTCAAGCATATCGTTTGTTGTGCTATGTTCTGTGACCTATGATTTAGTGCATATAAACTAGGCACAAAAATAAATAGACCTATGTGATCATTTTATCTTGAAACCTCTATGTGTGAAAATAATGACCTCACCAATATGCTTACTTTGCTCTATTTATCCCTTTTGCAAATTTGGCTAAGTAGAGAAATTTAGTGAATTATGTCTTAGTAGCCAACTTTGCATCCCCATAACTTCAAATGCACTTCATCTCATGGATTTAAATTTGGTACATAATAACTAGGGACCAAAGTTATCATAGCCATATGACCAACTCCCCCAGACTCATCCACATGTGGAAATGGTGATGTAAGAAAAATACCTACTTATATTTTCCTCTATAGACTCAGAATGTCTAGATGAACAATATAAAAAAATGGATGAATTCCACTCATGCACGTAAGCACTCCAATCCTCCTTGACCTATGATAGGATGCCTTGAACATCCTCAAATCACCATATGCAGCCCTCAACATCAATGACATCCATAATCTCCCTTTGACATTAATGACATACTCATAATTTCCCTTTTGACATCAATGACAATCAAATTACCAACATGATCTTGTTATTATAGGACAATATTCCTATTGTATGTTCCAGAGGGTTTTATCCACCAAGAGGGTTTTTCACATATGCCAAGTGTTATGTTCTTGATCTTAAATTATTTCTCTTGTTCATTACTATGAATGATTTGTATGTTTCATGAATGTTTTTGATGATTGGTTAAGAGTTTAAAAGGATTGAAATTGAAGTTGGATTATCTAGGTTCATTGATTTACCCCCCACCCCCCCTCTCCCCCCGCCCCTCATCCCCCCCCCCTCTGCCCCACTCTCTCAATGACTGTACCTCTAATAATTGATATCAAAGTAGGTCATTCCTGAAAGTTTAACCACTTGAAGGTGATCAAAGGTATAATGGTAGATAAAGAGGTTGTGGCTTATCTTCAAGACAAACTAGTATATGCTTTATCAAATGTCAATTCAAGCATGAATGATGTGAAGATGCAAGTGAAAGATCTGGAATAAATAGTTAAGAATCTTTAGGTCATGATGGTTAAAGGTCTCAACCAAAGGGAGGAATAATTAGAAAATAAAGTCATGACTTACTCATGTGTGCTCTTATCTAAGGACAAAAGGGATTTTAGCTCCACCAAAAGGGTCAAGAATGAAAATTTATGGACATGTAATGATCAAGAGAAAAGAAGGTCAATTTTGAAAGATGTATTTAATGGGTACCGCTTCTCCTACAATCAATTTGGTCATAGATATAGGGATTTTTCTTTCTCTCCAAAGATCAAAACGAATCTTATATTCTAAAATTATCACCAATGAGGTCATATAGCCATGAAATACAATAGAGCTTTTTTGAAAATAGATATACAAGTCATTGACACCATCAAATGGTTAAAGAAGACTAAATCTAAGATTAAAGAAGAAAAGAAGTTGAATTTTAGTGGTCCACCAAAGGAAGAGTCAATATTTGTGCAAGCAGCCTTACATACTCAAGAAGATGGGAAAAAAGAGATGGTTCATAGATAGTGGATGCTCAAATCATATAGTAGGAGACAAGAGCAAGTTTATCTCTCCCAAGAGGACCAACCTTGGTTTAGTGAGATTTGGTGACTACAAATCTACTAACATAGTTGGCAAAGGTACTATGAATTTGTATAATGGTCATTCTATGACCAAGAATGTCTTATATGTATAAGGGTTGAAATATAATCTTTTAAGTGTGAGCCAAATGTGTAAGCAAGGAAATGTTCTAACTTTTCATGATGATGTATGTGAAGTAAGAAAAGCTATAAAATTAGTTACAAATGTTTATAATATAGATAACATGTATGTATTCCATGAATCTAAGAAAGAGGTGTGCTTCATGAGTAAATTGGAAGAAATATGGATTTGGTATAGAAGGCTTAGACATGTAAATTTTGATAATATGGTACAGATCATTTCAAAGGGGATGGTAAGACATATGCCCAAGATTTATAAGATTTTTCCTTCTCTTTGAAAGACATGTCTTCATGGGAAGAAAAAAAATAGAAGATACAAATCCAAAGAGTTATCCACTACAAATCCATTAGATTTGATCCACAGTGATATATGTGTACGTATAAGAACCCAAAGTTTTCAAGGTAATATCTACTCCATCCTTCTCATTGATGATTTTACTAGGATGACTTGGATTTTTTTAATAAAAATTTTAGAATCATTTGAAAATTTTATGGCATTCAAAGTACTTGTAGAAAATGATAAAGGTTTAAAGATCAAGTGTGTAAGACTAGATAGAAGAGGTAAGTTTTAGTCTCATGAATTTTATGATTTTTATGAAAGATAATTGATAACGAGACAATCTTCTACTATTAGAAAACCATAAAAAATGGTGTTGTTTGTTAGGGTGTGGAGCTAAAAGCTTCACCAAAGGAGTGTTTTGCAAGGTTGCAGTAGTTACACAGTCACCAGCGTCGGTCAGGAGCGACCGACGTCGATCAGAAGCGATCGATGTCGATCAGGAGCAGTTGGAGAGATGCCAGCATCAGCAGGAATCAGCCGACGTCGGTCATAGGCAAACAGGTAAGAACTGATGTCAGTTATTTGTGCGTCCAGAAAGCTATTTTCAAGGACAGAACTGAGTGTTTGCATGATGAGATTAAGTTATAGTCTTAAGTCCGCATCTCTATTATTAGTAAGACTATTTTTAGAGCCCTTGTTCAAGAGGCTTAACTGTTGGTTGTAAATGCATGCTCAAGTTTCCTAATTCTATATGTAGTATTAGATCTTCTTAGCTTATTGTATTGGAATGTTGAAGAACAGTACAGAGTTGAATCATTCTAGGTTGTTGGAGTTGATTGTACTTGAGAGAGAGAGCTCTTGAGGGAAAGAGATCTAGAGAGAGATATGTACATCTGAGAGAGCTGAGGAAGAAAGAATTATCTTCAATTGTATTCCTTTTGTAAAGAGTTTAATACAAGTTTTCAAGCTAGTTTCTTGTATCTCTTATTGTTTGCTATTATCTGATTCTAGTTACTTATCTATCTGATTTAATTCTGCTTTTATTGCTTTCATAAGTGTAATCAAATTGTTGGTTGATCCCCAACAAGTGGTATCAGAGCAAGGTTGTTGGCTCATAGCTTGATATCGACAAGTGGTATCAGAGCCAGGTTGCAGGTTTTAGAGATTGATACCAAGAAGTGGCATCAGAGCTCAGGTTCACTAACAGGTGGTTCAGATCTGTGTAGTGTGTATTGATTACAGGTTACTCATAGGGGTTTTTGCAGTGATTTTTGTTTGAGTGGGAGAAGCAATGGCAGAAGAAAGTAAACTGAGAATGGATAAGTTTAATGGCAAGAATTATCAACATTGGAGAATGCCGATAGAAGATTATCTGTATCAGAAAGATTTATACTTACCATTAGGTGGGATTGCAAAGAAGCCCACAGACATAGATGATGAAGAATGGGAAGTTCTTGATAGAAAGGCTCTGGGGTTTATAAGATTGAGTCTAGCATCTACTGTGATATCTAATTTATCACAGGCAAAGTCTATGGTAGATTTGATGACTACTTTAGCAAATTTGTATGAAAGACCCTCAACTTCTAATAAGGTATATCTTATGAAGCAATTATTTAATTTGCATATTCAGGAAGGTGGATCTGTATCTAATCACCTGAATGATTTCCATGGAATTGTAAATCAGTTAAGTTCAGTCAATATAGTGTTTGATGATGAAATTAAAGCTCTTTTAATATTATGTTCTTTGTCTGAAAGCTGGCATAGCTTAGTAATGACAGTTAGTAATACTACATCTGCTTCAAATATTTTAAAAGTAGAGGATGTTGTTAGTGTTATCTTGAATGAGGAAATTCATAGGAAAAACATAGAGGAAACATCAGGGAACGATTTAAGTTTTGAGAGTAGGGGAAGGCAAAAAGAGAAGAGCAAGAGGAGATCAAGGTCTAAGTCAAAGGTGAGAGGTAGATCCAAATCCAGAAATGGCAGGAAGCCACAATGCTAGAATTGTGGAAAGATTGGGCACATAAGCAGAGATTATTGGTCAAAGCCTAAGGAGGACAATCAACACGAAGGAAAGGAAGAAGCAAAGGTTGCAAGTATTGCACAAGATGCTTTAATATTATCTTTACATAATAATATAGAATCTTGGGTGTTATATTCTGGTGCATCTTTTCATGCTACCCCTAATAGAAAATATTTTAGTGACTATATCCATAGAGATTTTGGAATAGTGTATTTAGGGGATGATGAGCCTTGTAAAATTATTGGCAAAGGTAAAGTGCAGCTGAAAATACAGAATGGCAATACATGGGTGTTGAGAGATGTTATGCATGTTCTTAGCTTGAAGAGAAATTTGATTTCTATAGGAAAGGTAGGGGATGAGGGTTGTATAGTAACTCTCACAGCTAAATCTTGGAAGGTGACCAAGGGTGCACTTGTAATGGCCAGAGGTAAGAGAGTAGGTGCTCTCTATTTATGTAATTGTGTTACTAACAATTCTCCTTCTGTATTATCTACTTCAGATGTGGATGCAAAATTGTGGCACTCAAGGCTTGGCCACATGAGTGAGAAGCGTATGTCAATTCTTAAGTCTAAAGGTAAGCTTTCAGATTTGAAAAGCATAGATCTAGATTTTTGTGAGCACTGTGTTTTTGGAAAATAGAAGAGAGTGAGTTTTCTCAAGATTAGATCAACAAAGAAGAGGCATAAGTTGCAGCTTGTTCACACAAACGTGTGGGGACTGGCTCAGGTTGCTTCTATTGAAGGATCACAGTACTATGTTTCGTTCATAGATGATGTTACAAGAAAGGTATGGATCTATTGTATTAAGAAGAAATCTGATGTATTTGAGACTTTTAAGATTTGGAAAGCTATGGTTGAGAATGAAACAGGTAGAAGATTGAAGTGCCTGAGATCTGACAATGGTGGTGAGTTATGCAGCTATAAGTTAAATTGGTATTGTTATATGCATGGAATCCATAGGCAAAGGACAGTTCTAAAGACACCTCAGCAGAATGGTATTGCTGAAAGGATGAACAGAACAATCATGGAGCGTGCAAGATGTATGAGATTGCATGTTGGCTTGCCCTTAGAGTTTTGGGCAGAAGCTGTTGACATTGCAGTGTACCTGATTAACAGAGGACCCTCTACAGCACTAGATGGTGGAATTTCAAAAGAGGCATGGATAGGTAAAAAGGTATATCTCTCATTTCTCAAAGTTTTTGGTTGTGAAGCCTTTGTGCATGTTGATAAGGAAAATAGAAAGAAGCTGGATGCTAAGTCTATGAGGTGCACATTTATTAGCTATGGCTATGATGATTTTGATTTCAGATTTTGGAATCTAGGAACTAACAAGGTAATTAGGAGCCGCGATGTTGTTTTTAACAAAAAAGTGATGTATAGTGATCAGCTAAGGAAGCTAAATCAATCTAGGCAGAGCAATGGAGAATTGGACAAGGTGATGGTCCAAAATGAGCTCACGGGAAAAAGAAATAATCACTTGCAGGAAAACACAGAGATCAACGTCGACAAGGTAGGAACCGACGTCGGCAGGACAGAAACTGATGTCAGTCATACAGAGACTGACGTTGGTAGGACAGGCACTGACATCGGTCAGAAAGAACCGATGTCGGCCAGTTACAGGCTTGGAAGTGATCGAGGTCGGTCACTGTCAGAGAATTTGGGTGGACAGCATGTTGTGAATGAGTCTCAAATGCCCATCAGGAGGTCAGAAAGGGTAAGTAAACCTCCAATTCGATATTCCCCTTCATTATTCTATTTATTGCTTACTGATGGTGGAGAACCAGAGAGTTTTCAAGAAGCAATACAGGTAGAATCCAAGAGTCAGTGGAAGCGTGGCATGGTTGAGGAGATGGAGTCCTTAAGAGAGAACCAAACATGGGATTTGGTTGAGTTGCCAGCTGGTAAGAGGAAACTAAAGAATAGATGGACCTACAGGTTGAAGGAAGGTGAGAATGGACAGATGAGATATAAGGCCAGATTGGTAGTGAAAGGATTTGCACAAAAACTAGGTATTGATTTTGGTGAGATTTTTTCTCCTATTGTTAAAATGACTTCTATACGGGTTGTATTGTCTTTAGTTGTTATTGAGGATTTACATCTTGAGCAGCTTGATGTTAAGACAGCATTTTTTCATGGAGATTTGGATGAGAAAATATATATGGAACAGCCAGAAGGATTTGAGGTCAAAGGTAAGGAGAAGTTAGTGTGCAGATTAAAGAAAAGCTTGTACGGCCTCAAGCAAGCTCCTAGACAGTGGTATTTGAGATTTGACATGTTTATGACTGAGCATGGCTACAGTAGGTGTCAATCTGACCATTGTGTGTATTTTAAGAGATTGGATAATGGTAGATATATTATTCTATTATTGTATGTAGATGATATGCTGGTTGCAGGATCACACATGCAAGATATCTCTAAGCTTAAGGTGAAATTAGCTCAAACATTTGCCATGAAGGATTTGGGAGCAGCAAAGAAAATCCTTGGCATGAGCATTAAGAGAGACAAGAAAAATCACAGGTTGATTTTGTCCCAAGAGGATTATGTGAACAAGGTGTTGGAGAGGTTTAATATGCAAGATGCAAAACTGGTAAGTACACCTATGGCTGGACATTTTAAGTTGAGTAAAGAATAATGTCCTAATTCACATGATGAGGTAGAGTACATGAGTAGAGTTCTATATTCTTCCACATTAGGGAGTTTAATGTATGTAATGGTGTGTACTAGACCAGATATTGCCCAAGCAGTGGGGGTTGTAAGTAAGTATATGGCCAATCCAGGAAAGGAGCACTGGAAAACAGTTCAGTGGATCCTTAGATATCTGAGAGGAACCAGTAGTAGGCATTTGTGTTATGGACGTTCAGATACTTCTCTACATGGTTATGTAGATTCAGATATGGCAGGTGATTTGGATGGCAGAAGGAATACCACAGGATATGTTTTCACTGTAGGTGGAACGGCGGTTAGCTGGATATCAAAGTTGTAGAAGGTTGTTGCCTTGTCAACTACAGAAGCAGAGTATATTGCAGTCACAGAGGCTGGCAAAGAGATGATATGGATGACACAATTCATGGAAGAGCTTGGAAAGGAGCAAGAGAGTTGCAGACTATACAGTGATAGTCAGAGTGCAATCCATTTGGCTAAGAATTCAGCGTTTCATTCAAGAACAAAGCACATACAACTTAGGTACCACTTCATAAGATAGGTATTGGAGGATGGTGAGTTGAAGCTGGAGAAGATCCATACAGATAAGAATCCTACAGATATGTTAACCAAGCCAGTTACAAAGGAGAATTTGAATATTCATTCAACTTCTGTTGGTCTTCATGATTGAGTTGAAGATGGAAGAGCTAGAAGATGTTGTTGTACAGGTACTGGTGCAGCTATTTATCTCCAAGTGGTAGATTGTTAGGGTGTGGAGCTAAAAGCTTCACCAAAAGAGCATTTTGCAAGGTTGCAGCAGTTATAAAGTCACCGGCGTCGGTCATGAGCGACCGATGTTGATCAGGAGTAGTTGGAGAGACGTCGGCATCCGCAGGAATCGGCCGACGTTGGTCACAGGCCAATAGGCAGGAACCGACGTCAGTTACCTGTGCATCCAGAAAGCTATTTTCGAGGACAGAACTGAGTGTTTGCATGATGAGATTAAGTCATAGTCTTAAGTCCGCGTCTCTATTATTAGTAAGACTATTTTTAGACCCCTTGTTCAAGAGGCTTAACTGTTGGTTGTAAATGCATGCTCATGTTTCCTAATTCTATATGTAGGATCATATCTTCTTAGCTTATTGTATTCAAATGTTGAAGAACAGTACAGAGTTGAATCATTCCAGGTTGTTGGAGTTGATTGTAATTGAGAGAAAGAGCTCTTGAGGGAAAGAGATCTAGAGAGAGATCTATACATCTGAGAGAGGTGTGGAAGAAAGAAGTCTCTTCAATTGTATTCCTTCTATAAAGAGTTTAATAGAAATTTTTAGGGTGGTTTCTTGTATCTCTTATTTTTTGTTATTATCTGATTCTAGTTACTTATCTATCTGATTTAATTTTGCTTTTATTGCTTTTATAAGTGTAATCAAATTGTTGGTTGATCCCCAACATTGTTGAAAGGAAGAAATGAATGTTCAAGAGATGAGTATAAACATGCTTCAAGATTCCAATCTATCAGAGGGTTATTGGGAAAAGGTATCCAACACTTCAGGTTACATCCTAAATAGGTGTCAAATCAGAGTAAATGGTGATAAGACTCCTTATGAGTTATGGAAGAATAGAGTAGCTAATGTCAAATATTTTAGAATTTTTTAGAGTATGTGCTTCATCAAAACAGATGAAGAGAATCTTGGCAAATTTAATTTAAGGTCTGATGAAGGCATCTTCTTAAGTTACGCTTTTATTAGTAATGTTTATAGGTGCTTTAACAAAAGACTTCACAATATTGTTAAAAGTTCAAATGTAAGGGTAGATGAGACAAGTAGAGTCAAGAAGTCAAAATTATAGGTAAGTGACTCAATCTAGATTACTATTATGAATAATGATGAGTTATCTATTCAAATAAATGATGAAGAGGAAGAGGAAGAGGAAGAAGAAAGACAAGAATCTAAAGCTTTATATAGAAGAATTTTTAAAGATCATCCAATCTCTCAAGCTATTGGAAATGTTAGTCTAGGTTTGTAGAATAGAAGTAAAATATTGATCAATTAAAATCAAAATGACTCAGCTCTGTTGTCCATGATTGAACCCAAAACATTCATGGAAGCTAGCAAAGATGAAAGTTGGATTGATGCAATGGATTAAAAACTTAATCAAATTATAAAAAATGAAACATGGAATTTAGTTCTTAGGCTAAAAGATAATAATGTGATATGAGCCAAATGGGTTGTCAACTCAAGCTTCACAAAGATTTGAAGGTTTGTAGTTTTCAAGTTATTCATGTTTTTGTTAAGATGGATGCCTAATTAGAAAGTTGGTTTGTGAATAAAATATCTTTTAGAGGCTGAGACAGGTGTTTCAAATTGGTGTGATTGAGAGGGCATATGAGAGTGTTCCAGATATAAATTTTTAGGTCTTGAAGATATGTCTACTAAAATTTATGGGCTTTACAAGTTTCAGGTAGGGCTACAAGGAGACTAGACAAGCCTAGTAATAAGTAGAGTGATTTTTTATTAGTTCCTCTAAAAGAGAAATGTATGATTATTTCTAAAAGAGTTCTCAAGCTGGTTTAGATCATGTTTTATTTTTTGTGAGTGGCATAAAGTTCTGTTGGTGGTCCTTGAGGTGGTTTGAGAGAGAAGGCTAGTAAGCTTGTATAGTGATTTTTCATAGTATATGGAGATATGAAGATGCTCAAGTAATGCAATGTATCATACATCCTATGGGGATTCCATCTCAGATGTCTCTTGGTGAGTTCCATTAGATTTTAGTGTTTTATGTTTGTTTTTTTCATTAATTGTAGTATTTGGTTAAAGAAGAGTATTGGCATGCATCAAGAGGAAGTTGTCAAAGTAGGGTCAAGGTAAGGGGAGTTTGTACTATCTTTCCAAGATGGTATTATCCTATTTATTTTATTTTCAAGTATTGAAAATCACTTGGTGCCCACTTTATCATCGTGAGAAAGGGGAAGAAAGATCTTATTCTACTACATTTTGATTACTCGCTAAGCTAATTATCTAACTATTTATAGATGGTTATTGTAGATACACATGATAGTGACTATATTTTCTAATTAAACTTAAGATTATGTTATTTTTAGATATTAGTATGTTGCTTAATTAGATGATAATTCATGATTTCTTAGTATGGGATGATTTATGTATGTGTTTAAATTTTCAAGCATATTAATGAATAATCATAGTTATATATTGTTGCTTATGATTCTCATGTGAAAAGATATAACTATCTATGTGTTGTGAGGTGGATGAAAGAGAATTTTCCCCTCAAATGTGCTAGAGGGAGAGTATCATCAGAGAGGGTGGTGTAGATGGAGACATCACTGATCGACAAAGTGCTAGGGAAACCTTGCACACATCATGATAATTAGTCATGTTACAATGTATTTAAAAATGATAGTTTTGGTGTTTGTTTAAATTGCACATCTATATGGTTGCTTCAGTAGAAAAATATAGAAATAAAAATCATTTATGTGGTTAGCTTAATATGATATTAATATTTTAGAGGTAAAATTAATTAATGTAAAATTGAAATTTGGATTATTATTTATTATTTTTCTATTAAATTACCAAAATATGATTTAATGCTAAATAGGCTAAATATGAAATTATAATTTCATAATAAAATATAAAAAAGGAAAAAATATTAAAAAGAGAAAAATAAATTAATATACAAAAAATAGGAAAATATTTAAAAGAACCTAAAATTAACAAAATGAAAAAGAAAAAAGAAAAACAAAAACAAAAACAAAAGGATGGATGAGAAATTAGCATCTATTGTTCTATTTAAGAGATGGTAGGAAAGAGTTTTGGCATAGCTTAAGCATTAGAAAGGAGACAAGAAAGAATAAAGCAAGGAAAGGGGAAGCACAGAGGATCAACCCATGTGGTTTAACCATAAGTGGTGTATTACAATTAACTGTTATATTGATGAAATAATATTATTGATTAGTGGATAATAATATTTCAATGCAAAACGTAGGAACCATTATTAAAATGGGATTGGGTAGAAAATTTTATTTGTCGATATTATCTTTCTAAAATTTAGTTATGGATTTAAAACCTTTAGATTAATGCTAGATCCATTCTGGTTGGTACATTATGCTTTTACTTGAGATTTCTGTATTTTATTGAATTTGAACCACCAATCCATTCTGAAATATCTGAGTAAAATCCTTATCCAAAACATCAGCTAAGCTTTAGAACACTCTCATAAAACTTTGGAAAATATATTAAACTATGTTGGTATGGATATATTTACTCTGAATAAATATCTGAATAAGTTTGGCATAGAACTTTATCATAATATTTGAATAAAATCCTTGTCCAAAAAGCTTTAGGTGTTAGGATAGAAAGAATAGTGTCCCATTTCTCGTCTTCAAACTAAAACAACTAATTAAATAATTCCCTTGTGGCATCAATATTAAATGCTCTGAGAAAATTTTCATTTGACAAACTACCTAAATTGGCATCGTTCAAATTTGTTGGTGAACAAAAATGAGAAAAATTTGTCTCGTCTTTCCATGAAGGAGTAAAACTCTAGTTGAGTCCTTAGGTGCCTCATATTATAATTACAAATTTCTAAGTCCTTAGGCATCAACCCATATCTAGGGACGCACTATTTATAACAGGCATCAATCTGTATTAAAACCTGGTTTCATTTATAAAAGCATCGACCCTGTTTTAAATCTAGTTTCAGCTTATAAAAGTTTTGATTTTATGTAAAACTGTTATAAAAACGTTGAGATTTCAAAACTTGCATGTAAATTGTAAGTGAGTTGAACCTTTCTGGTATTTGGATTTTCTTTTTAGGCGTTGATCTATATTTGTAATAGATTGTAAGTGCATCAGGGCTATTATTTTAGCTATGCAGCCTTAGTGTGTGTCTCTTTTAGTGGATTATACCAGCTGCCGTCTCAGATATACAATAGTTGGAGTAATAAAATTCTTTACCTCTATAGATCTCATTTTAAACTAGATTATTTGGGACACATATTTATAATAGAGAAAATAATATTAAGCGAATCAATTATTTAAGTTTGATAAACAAATTAATAAACTAAGCGATTTATTAAAATTTGGGAATGAATTTAAGAGTTGGGTTGATTTATGATTTGTGACTTAATGTCTTAAATCGATTTATTATCCGTAAAACTAAAACACTTATTTTAGCACACTATGTTTTATAAAAGGATTCATATGATTAGAAATCTTAAACTTAATTGGTAAGGGATATTGTGGATAATATTAAACCAAGAAAATTATACTAAGTTTATAAAAGTACAGTGCAATGTGTACCATTATAAATAGACTTATACATAAATATTTACCCATTTAATTTTAGTGCTGCTAAAAGATTTAGAGAAAGGACAGATTTTGAGAATAAGACTTAATATTTTAAAATGTCTTTCCAAGTATATTTTAACAGGTCAATTTAGAAATCATGGAATGATATATAAACCAAAAAAGATTATAATAATATTATAATTTTAAATGGCCATAAAATTATTTCACTACGAGGATTTTAAAATATAGATTAAAAAAAAAGAAGATGAAATATCTTTTCTTTAGACATCGGTAGTATTTTTAGAGAAGATTGTTCTTAGTTGATCACCTTGTAGCAAAACTAAGGAGGTTTCCTTAACTTGCTTTACATAATGACTTAAATTATTTTTCATCTAAGTTTTTTAGTCATAAATTCTCCTAAAAATTACATTTATGAATATTGCTCAAAAAATTCAAAACTTGTGTGAGAGTAATACTAAAGAACTAAATTCTTAGGTGTAAATTGACTTTGAATGGGTTTACTTGTTTGTCTCACGGAATATACTTAGAAAGATTGTAAAAACTCCTTAAATATGGAACATGATAAGTAGAATGTTAAAAATAAGTTATGTCTATGGGGTTTAAAGTATTTAAAATAATATTCATGGAAGACATATAAATTGGAAAATTGAGAAAATTTGAGCAATAGCGTATTAAACCTCAAAATAAATCAAACAGATAAACTAGACCTTCTATGTTACGGGATAAACACAGGTTTTGATTTTATAGTGAATGTATGTAATGAATGTTTTCATATATTCTCAAATGATTTATGAGTTGAATTTATTAGTTACACTAGTATGTGTTAATATGGGTTGCCATAGGGTGTAGAGAACTAGAAACCATTTTACTATTAAAAATGCACATTAGATTTGTATGTTTTCTTGGGTGGTATGTCGATGAGCATTATTTATAGTATGGGATAAAACATAATGAAATATTAATGCATATGTTAGATGGAATTAGTAAATGATGTTATCATTTTTCTTTATAACATGTCATGTGTTGCATTTGGTAAGTGAAATGTAAGTTATTGAATCTTATGGTCAAATTTACATTTGATCAATCTGCATTGTTAATGTGGAGTAAGGAGTGAGAGGGACTTCAATGGCTTACTAGCATTGCAATATTAAATGAATGTAATCCGATCAAGTGGTGTGCATAAAATTGATAGATCTATAAATCATTTTATATTACTATTCATATATCTTTGGTCAAAGTATGTTTAGTGAGAAATTATCATTCATAGATGTGATTTACATGTATGTGTGATATCTTGTAATAGATCAAGTTTTCTATGATACACTACATGTTTAGTTAGTTAGAAATAATATAACAAATGGGTACTAGCTAATCTCTCTAGATTATCATGCCATCACTATCTACCCATCTATGAAGGGATGTCTATTTCTTGATGGGATAGTGTGGGGGATCACTGGTCTGTGATTGGTGTGTAAAAGTACTTAGATGATACTCTCCCTCCCCATAGTAGTATTACTTATAACGAAGACACTTGAGATTTTAACAGATACTTGAAGTTGGGGAACTAAGATCTGAGATAGCCGAGTATCTTATTTGTATATTGTAAAATATTGTATTTTAAATTGAAGATTTGTAATATACCATTGATGCACATTGACAGTGGTTATTATGTATTTGGTTAAGTTTAAAAAGTAATTATTACTTTCTTTATTGAGTTGTCATACTCTTATAATTTAGAGATATGTACTCATATTATATTATGAACTATTATAATAATTGTACATGATTACTTTAATTATCTCTATTCGACTCTCAAGTTGTAGTCTACTTTTACATGTGTTATTTTTAAATTGAAAAAATTTATGTTTTTTTAGTAGATACCAGTGGGGATGTTATATGTGGTATCATTGCTATGGATCGAACTCTAGGACCTAATAAGTCCACTAACATTTTCATAACCTTATTTTAATATAAATAAGGATGGTGAAAGTGAGAGTTTCAGGGGAGGGTCCTTTAAATGATAGTGATAACAACCCTCTTTTTGATTCTAGTTGATTTATTGTTGAGTGGTCAATGAAGATGGATCAACTTCTCATGGTCATGAATGAGACTAGAGATAGGATTGTAGCTCTAAAACAGGAGGTTCATGGCCATTCATGAGAAGAATAATAGGATGAACCTGAAGAACATCCTATCAAATAAGAAAACCCACAAGATGATAGAGCTCAAGTTGCTATAGAGTTGGCTTGGGATATGAAGAAGGTGAATCCACCTAAATTTGATGAAACTATTCTAGGTGATAGAGCTGAGGCATGGTTGACATAAATGGAGAATTAATTCAAAATTTAAAACTCCTCTAGGTCACCAAAGTGGTATGGGGAACATACTGGTTGGCTAGTAAGGCAACTACATGGTGGGCCAACAAAAGGTTAGAAATGAATCTAAATTCAATCACCACTATTTCAGATCAATTTATGGTTTTATTTAGGTCATGGTGATTTCCATAGCTATATTTTGATTAGAAGCTTATAGATTTTTATAATTTAAAGCAAGGTGACATGTCATTGAACAATTATTAGGAGCAGTTCATGAAACTGTTGAAATATATGCCTCACTATCAGGGGGATGAGTGGTTTCAGATCAAGAAGTTTATAATGAGTTTGATTCTTCAAATTGCTGGAAAAGTAGATGTTCATGAACCATCCACCATGGATCAGGTCTTCGAGAAGGTAGTCAAGAAAGAATAGAAGATGAAGTTCCTATTGTTGGATAAGGATAGACTCAAAAAGAGGTTTGTAAATCCTAAGTCTAACTTCAAGAATAAGAATTGGAAATAGAGAAGTGGAAACTCAAAAAATAGTTCAAGAAGTAGAATGCTAAGTTCAACAATGGATCAAAAAATAAGAAGCAGGGCACTGAATCCAAAGACAATTTTAAGTGAAACCAAGAAATTTCAAAAAAGGACCACCAAGTGGGTGTTTCATTTGCAGAGAAGATCATTATACTCATGAATTTTCTTAGGACAAGTCAAAGGGAAAAGGTCCTAATACTCAGTTGGGTAGTTTTCAGTAGAAAATTCATGCAATAGTCAATAATTGATAGGCTGAGTATCAGTCATTATCTATTGATCTATCAGGGAATTTATTTGACCATCTAATTTCCATTTTGATGGATACAAGATCCACTAAATGTTTTATATCTCCTAAGATGTTTATTAAGTATTTTAAAAGAGCTAGGGTGATCACAAATGCATGGTTTGTATAGTATGAGATTGATGTTAAGGTCATGGTAGATAAGTTTTTAGTACAAGTGGAGATTAGGTTGCTAGAATTCACAATAATTGTGGATTTATATGTAGCACATTTAGGATCATATGATGTGATCTTGGTTGTCAACTGGCTCATAAAGAATAAAGCTAAATTTGATTTTTACTTGAAGAAGGTAGAGTGTCTTGATGATTTTCGACATAAGACATAAATGCAAGGTGAGAAGAGAGAGTTGAAGCTTAGGCATATTTTAGCTATGTAGCTTAAGAAAGCTCAAGGAAAAGAGTGTCAAGCATTTATCATCAAGATAAATGAAATGAAGGAACCTAAGGAACCATCTCTCGAAGGTTATCTATTTCTCAAAGATTATCATGATGTGCTTCTAGAAGATTTTCTAGGTTTGCCTCCTCAATGTGACTTCTATTTTTCTATCGACATCATACCTAGTTTAGAACCTCAGTCTAAGGCACCATATAGGATGACAAACTTAGAATTGGTTGAACTAAAGGCTCAACTTTAGGAGTTGCTAACTAAGGGATTGATTGGGCCAAGTGTGTCACCATTAGATGCACTAGTTATATTTGTTAAAAAGAAGGATGGTACCCTTTGACTTTGCATCAACTACAAAATGTTTAATAAGGAAACCATCAAAAATAGGTATCCACTATCTCGTATAGATGATCTTTTTTATAAAATACAAGAGCAATAGTGTTTTCTAGGATTGATCTTTGAGTAAGATACCATCAGTTGAGGATTCAAGATGAGGATATTACAAAAATAGAGTTCAGAACATGATATAGGCATTATGAGTTTACAGTGTTACCCTTTGGTTTAACTAATGCTCCTACAACATTTATAAATATTATGAACATTGTATTTAGAGATTATGTTGACCACTTTGTGTTAATTTTTCTAGATGAAATTCTTACCTATTCAAATATTGAAGAAGAGTACCTTCAGCATTTTGAGTTAGTTTTGCAATGGTTGTGAAAGCACAAGGTTGATGGGAAGTTATCTAAGTGTGCATTTTTCCAAAACTGGATGCAATATTTGGGACACATTATCTCTATAAATGGTATTTTTGTATATCTAGGGAAGATTAGAGCCATTATGGAATGGTCAACATAGGAATAATGTGTATGATGTTCGAAGCTTCATGGGGTTAGCAGGATATTATAGGAAGTTTATGCCAATTTTTTTTAAAATAGCTAACCCAATTACTTCTTTGAAATGGAAGAATAACAAGTATGTTTGGTCAAAAAAGTGTGAGTTGGCTTTCTAAGAGTTGAAAAGAAGGCTTATGTCTGCACCAGCATTGAGAGTTCCAGATCCCAATGGTCCTTTTTTGGTAGTCACAGATGCATCAAGAGATAGCCTATGTGGAGTCCTTTTAGACATCCAATTCCTAAAACCATTTATTTTGAAATTGTCAATCTTACTCAGATTGCACTCAAATGCACAATTTAGGCTAAATTTCATTAAATATGCCAAATAGTTCAAGCTTCTCATTTAAAAGTGATGATTTAGGATAATATATCCCTAAATGGGGGAACGCATTTTATGAGATACATATATTTGATCAATTGATTTCAATTCAAAATGACAATTTCTCACTTTTGTGTTTTGGATCACTTTTTTCTTCTAATTCACTAGTACATGTCACATACCTTTGTTATTTTTTGTCGAAAACATCCTAAATAAGAATATGGTTCCAACACATCTAACATCATCTTTTAATTCTTTTCCAGTCAAATTAAAACCCAATAATATGACATTTTGATTAATTGTGCACCAATTTCCAAAGAATTGAACTAAACTTGATTAACCTTGTTTAATATAATTAATCGAAATTAAGAGCTTAAGCAATAATTACATGGAACTTATTTAATATCTCATTATTGGAAATTGATTGTTAATATCTACATCTCCTAGAGACATCATCATATGGGCTGGAATCCATAAGCCCCAAATGCATAAAATATCAAGATTATGGGTGCCTCATGCCTTTTTAATACCTTTCATGCCTCTTTAATGCCTCTTTATCCTAAAAAATTATGAGGATATTATGGGTTTAATTTCAAATATTATATTAATCCATGACCACACATCTCAATCTTGAGATAGACGGTCATGGTTGATCCTGAACCATTTTGAAAATCTATAAATATAAGAGCCATGAACATCATTTTAAAGCTTGATTTATATCTCCACAACCCTTTGTGTTGATCATTGTTTTTAATTAGCAAGCTTTATTTTATAGGCTAGATTAGATATTTCATCTATTTTGAGCCTAGGTCATGCAAATAATTATTGAGGCATTGGAGGAGTTACCACCATTGTTGACAAAGATAAGAACTCTTGATCAAGGGAGAACATGCTTTTGAACCGTACTTGTATGGTGAATTCACTTGGAAAGGTAATCGATGTTTCTTTATTTCAATTGTTTCTTTATATCTTTAGTAATTTCCATATGAATAGATAAGCTAAGTTTTATTATGTCTTCAATGCATTTTTCATGATTTCTTAACTAATACTTTACTAACTTTTTTTTATAATCCTTTCTACATTTTGGCACACCCCACAAATTTGGTCAAATGACTCTCAAAAGCAACCTACTAACTCTTTTCATGTAGAATCTTGGAGTGTGGGAGCAAAGAGAGTAAAATTTTAATCAAAATTATATTTTTCTAGAAGTCATGGTTTCATCTTCTGGAATACAATCCCACCACTAACACAGTCATAGGTTTGTCATTTAGAGTCACGATATTTCATTTAAATTGGTTTTTAGACTAACTTGGATTTTGTTTATATTTTTATTTGTTTCTATTTGTGATTGTTTGATAATATTTCTACTCACAAGTAGTGATATTACAATTCGCTACTCACAAGTAGCGATATTACAATACCACAACTTCTTAGTCACGAGATTGTCTAACCAAGTCAAGGGGTTGCCTGATTGATTCATGGTATTATCGAGAAACCATTAGTGGTTAAGGTAAACTACCACAACTATAGTAGTCATAACATTGCACTATAACTCATAGGATTGTGACCCAGAATGGTGATATTGTCACCTTGAATGGCAGGATTGTTATCCCGAATCATTTTACTATGATTTTTGTCAGACTAACCCAAATAGTGATATTACTTGTTTGACTTAAATTTTTTTAGAGTCAAGGGATTGCTCTATGGAGTAGAAAAATTTCACTATGTAAACCCAAGAGTTCATTTTATTTAAATGCTTATTTCATTTTATAAATGCTTCAAAGCTAAAAGGCATACTGACTTTTCCTTTGTAGGACCAAGAAAAACATTTGATAAAACATGCTTTTTACACCTCTTTATATGTTTAAAATGAACTAAAAAGCTTTCTTTTTGTGCTTATGAAAAGTTTTTATAGTGTTTTTCTTGATCAAGTTTTTGTGATTTTCCTTCAAAGTTCCCAATTTAAGGCCAAGGGGCCAAAAAGAACATCACCAAACCTTTTTTTAGTGATTAAAATTGAACTCATTTATGAAGTTTGTATTCAATATATGATTAATTAATTGATTGTAAAAAATAAGGTTCATTCATGTATGTTCTTCCATCCATCCTCTTTAGGGAACTTTTGGAATAAAGAATGTCATCCTTATTGCAAACATGCCTAGTCCAAGGCATAGAAAGAATGTCATTTAAAGCACTCCCTAAAAACATAAAATAGTATTAGGTGATCTTGAGATGACCATAAATTATTTATATTTTATATTAATTTATTTTAAGCAAACTTGGCTTCTAAGGGGGACTTCATTACCTCCCATGATTTTTATAGGGTTAAGCACCGGGACATATCTGCACTTTGGACATCATAATACACTGAACAAGCAAAGGATATAGTGGTTGCAAAAAGGTTAAGACCTTTTTGTAATAAGCTAAATGTTGTGAATACCCAATTAAATTTAAGTTCTTTTGAATCATTTGGTGTGAAATCCATTATGCAATTGATCCATCTTGAAAAATTTGAAAACTTGTAGTTTTTAGATAAATCCCCACTTGCCATGTAAGTATTGTTGGCACAAGGTACACCTCAAGGTACTTGTCACCATATTGTGATTTAAAATAAGTGGGAGTGTAAAAACCCTAATATATAATGAACATTTACTTTTATATGAACACTTAAAAATCCTCTCAAATGATGTATATAGATGGACTCTAACAATATCATTCAACCTTTTCAGTTTAGACTTAATTTTTTGTTTCTATTTTTGTCATTAGCTTACTTTGTCTTGATTTATGTCTAAAACTACTTGTTAACTCAAAAAACCTAACCACAACACATTAACCTCAAATTTCTTAAGCAAGGGAGGTATTATGTTGTCTAATTAGAAAATTTATCTTTTCCTTATTCAATTTGTTATTAACAACTTTATGTCATATCATCTATTTTGGTGTAGTTATGCTGCCCATTTGAGTCTAGATTATTTACCCAATTTGTTTAAGTCCCTTATTTATAATTCACATTCCAAATTTGACCTTTTTAATTTTTAAGGGTTAGTGTGTTAAACTGGGTTTGCCATTTGCACACTAAACTTGTTCTAACATGGGTTCAATTTTTCATTTGGATTGAGGGTCATTTATTAGACTCAAAATCACATTATCATTTTGGTGAACTCAATTAATCTTGCGTATCATTCATGCTTTAAATCCTAGAATATATTTTATCCCACTAGAACCATATGGTGATATTGTGTGACCCATTTAGTCTTAGCTTTGTACTTAGTAATTTGCGTATGTTTTTACATCTTGAGCTGCTTAGTTCATGTTGTCTTATTCATAATCTAGAGAGATTTTCTCTAATTTTATAGGATTAACTCATCAAAGTTGAGATTATATTTTATGTTATAGGTATATCACAAATATCTAGGCTTTGGTGTACTAGTTTTCACCTTGGATCTTTGAGTTACCTTACCCTCTTCCAATATATATGATTTAAACACTACCAAAAGTTGAGTAAATTCGTGAATCAAATCTTCTAATTGTGTGGGATTCCAAGCCACCCTCCTTTATAGTCTCTTTGGTACCTTAGTCATTTGTTTGAAGAGAACCAAAGCATATCTTGTTTGAACATTTACAAAACATTGATCCAAATCTAGTCAAACATAGAGCACAAATATTTTTATACATGACTCGAAGGTTTACTCATAGTGGGGCCTCCTATGGCCTTAGCTATGAAGATAATAAATATTTATGACATCCTAGTAATAGTAGGAACCTGAAGATGACTACAATGAATATCAACCTTAAGAAGATCAAGATGAAGGACTTCTTAGATTGATAAAATTAGGTGTTAGACTACCTTTAGACTTTCCTACAGAACAATTACATACCTTAGTTAGAGAAGGATAACAATGATGGCAAGAGAAAGATTTTGCACAAATAGACATACCTTCTTCTAACAAAGGAAAAGAAATACAAATAGATTTAAAACCCAAAAATTTAGATCTTCTAGCTAAGATCAAGATAAGAAGTCAATGATATGAATATCAACTTGTTTCCAACTTAACTAACTCATTAGTCGCCACTTCAATTCACAATGATGCTTTGAAAGACTAGGGAAATGTGGTCGAGAATATGCAACAAACATTTGATGAAAACATAACCATAGTAGATTAAGGTAACCTAAACGAATAGTTAAAGTCACAAGAGATCTTAAAAAATATTTCATTTGACATAGAACAAAATTATTATATCATTAAGAACCTCCTATTACTTTACAAAATCAAAGACCCAAACATTCAGTCTGAATTAATGAAATCCCTTAAGACAATTTTCCTAGTTTATTTCAACCAACACATAAATTGGTAAATAAACATAGAACTTCCCCAAATCAACAAGGTACTAAACAACCAAATTCAAGGAATGTTTTATAATCCAAGAATCAAAAACCTATTTTCTTGACTCCAATAGAAAATCAAAACTAAGTCATAGATCGAAAGGTATACATTCCCTATAAACCCATGCAAAATTAGGGGCACATTCCACCCCAATAGCAACAAAATCAAGGGCACATTCCACCCCAACAACAATAAAATCAAGGGAACATTCCACCCCAATAGTAACAAAACCAATGGTACATGCCACCCCAAAAACATCTTATCTAACCCACAAATTCCCCAAACATGTAAGAGTGAAATTATATGAAGGAAATTGTTCAAATATTGGAGATAAATAATAGAGTTAAAAAGTACAAATTTGACGAGATATGTCCATATCCATTTGATTTGTCTATTCTCCAAAACCCCTTTCCACCTCATTTTTATGCATCCAAATTTTACAAGTACAAAGGAAAGGGAGATCCACGTGAGCACATATAGGTTTTCTTTATCTTATGTTAAGAAGTTGCTTATAATAGTGAGTACTTACTATGACTATTTGTATGAAGTTTTGTGAGGCAGGCTCTCGATTGGCTACTTAAACAACATAAAGGATCAGTTGTAGATTATAATGACTTATCAAAAAAAATTGTTAACCATTTCTCATATAACATAGAACATGAATTGACCATTGTTGACTTGTGCAAATCCAAAGAATGTGATGGTGAAAGTTTTGTTGCATATCTACAAAGGTTAAAAGCATTGGTAGGTCACTTTCAACATAACTTTACAGAAAAATAGTTGTCTAATATATTTTTATAGAAATTACATCATAAATTTGTGCATAATCTATAGTTATCTTGTGATAACTCATTTGAATAAATTATTAACAAAGAAGTGCAGATTGAGAAGGTTCTTATTTTTAAAGGCCTTGTCAAGATTTTCATGTAGGGTCAAGCATCTAGTCAGAATCACTCACTAGCTCAAATGGTTATACAGGATAAGCCTAAGGTTTTTAACAAAAACAATAACATGGTTGGAAATAGGATGACTAAAACAAGACATGTGAAAACAGTGCAGTCTTCACCTCCCCCAAATATACACTTAGCTCCCCCAAATCCACCTTCTACTTTGTAAATATATCCTCCACGAAGGACATTTTATAACAATTTTAGAGTCTTTAACAAGTTAGGAGAACCAACGGAAATAGTGCTATAAAATCTCATCGCTACTAATCTGATTGTATGGCTAGTACCAAGGCCATTTCCTCAAGCTCAACCAAAACTATATTGGTATAAAGAGAATGAATGGTGCAACTTCCATCATTTTTTTGTTAACGATGTGTATCATTGCATCTAATTATAACACATTATTGAAGACTTTATTGAAATTGGTGAACTGGAGATTAATTTGGCCCCTAATAAAGACATAAAATAGGATGTCAAAATCTATAAGGACCCCTTTCCTCAGCATAATCCACTACCACTAAGAAATAATCAAAACTCAAGTCAGAATCAAAGATAAAGGGAGAATCAAAATTAACATTAAGGTTAGAATCATAATGAGTATAATCATGATCATAATGCCCATATTAATAATGTGTCTTATAACCACATGCCTTATGACTATAAACATACTGTGTGGCATATTTTTGTTTCCCACATTACCACTACCACTAACAAACCACATGAATAATCTCATGATCATCGTAACATGAGACACATTATTATAGGGTCAACACCCTCTACCCTAGTAATACCACATCAAAATTGCATAATCATGTTATGAATCCATTTGTATGGGTTATTAGTTCTAAAAAACAACACCCTTCTTCTAATTATAAAGGCTCCTCATCAACTCAAAACTATAGCAAAATAGCTAGACACCCACGAGTCAACAGATAAAGCCCTTTGCCTTCCTCTTCTAATTATAAAGAATCCTTGCCACCTCTAGGTTGTCTTTTTATAAATAGATGCTTTTGAGTCACCATCCAGAGCCCTTCACCCACTTTTTCTATGAAAATGAATGCAAAAATTGTACCAATAAAAAGTAAAACAACTCAATCCATAATGGAAAAGCCTTATAGTCTAGTAGAATAATTACATAAAACCCCTAGATGAATTTCCATATTGGAACTCTTATGGACATCTGATGTCCATAGAATTATTCTTTAAAAAAATTTAAAAGAATCCACTATGCCTAATGATATAAACACTAATCTATTCTAGAACCTAGTTGGACATTTATCTTCATTTTGATAAATAATGTTTGACCAAAATGACATGTCCACTCTTGGCCCCAACCACAATAACCCACTATACATTGAGATGATCATTATAGATCATAAGATCAAGTGGGTTATTACAAATAATGGTTTAGGGATGAACATCATATCTCTTAAATTGGTACGATGATTGGGCTACATGGATAAAGACATTTAGCCAAAAAATGATTACAATCAAGGCTTATGATAATGCTGAGAGGGAGTTTTTAATTAAAATTTGGTTATCGGTCATGGTTGGGTCTATTTCTTATCACACATTATTCCATATTATGGATATTGAAATTCCTTATAACATATTTCTTAATCATTTTTACAACCATGAAGCACAAGAAGTTCCATCCACTCTATACCAGTGCCTTAAGTTACCCCATGATGGGATTGAGGTTACTATTCATGCTGATCAATAGCCATATCAATATTGAAAAATCTTGAAGCTAAGTTTTATAATTATAAATGTTACCCAAGTTCAAAATTTATTGAAAATAAGAGTAAATCCATCATTTCCTGTCTATCTCCATCTAATTATATCGACCCTTGTGATCTAACTTCCACTTTAATTGATCCATTTCCTATAGCTCTTGCAAAGCAAGTTGTTATTGAATACATGGGAATTTACACATACCATGTAAAGGATGTCCTCCATATTGAATTTTTTTTTGAATCCCCAAAATAATTTGGCAGGCCTAAAACTTCTAAGACTCGTAATGAACCTAACTAGATTTGGTAGCCAAAGAAGAAATAACAAAAACCACCTATGATTTTCAACCTGCAATCATGAAAAATAAGGATCAAGAGGTTTCTATCAAGGGAGATTAGTTATATTTTAAAGGCCTTGCTGATTACTTTCAAAACCTAAAGTATCCTATCCCTAACTGGATAATGGATCATCTTGACTATACAAGGAAAGGCCATGGCCCATGAGTGCAAGGAATTTTAGAGCCCTTTTAGGTAGAGTTATCAATTGGAATCATGGTCTCAGATTTATACCACCAGAGGGTGACCTCACAAATTTCAATAGTGAATCCTCTGAAGTGACTAGTGATGACACTCCTAGCAGCGACACAACATCTAAGTATATCTTTTTCAATGAACTTATTAACTCATATTTATTTAATTCCAATGCCATATTAACCATAATTCCTACTAGAACTTCCCATCCTAAAGAAAGAAATCATCCTAGTGGTGATTCCCTTCCTAAAGCAGGACATTATATCTTTACCATTGAATCTTCTCATCCTAAAGCAAATCCTCATTATTGCCTATGCCTTTGCCATCCTGAACTCATAGATTGAAACAAGTAAAATTTGGTCATATGCCTCGATGAGTTTCAAAATGAAGAATCAATTGTAGAATACATAGGCCTATAAGATGGATTGCCCATTGGTGATCAAAAATAGGGCTTTGATTTTTAATTGGATCCTTCTACCTATTTTGGAGATCAGGAAAACTGTCTTTGTCATAATAATGAACAAACATCAATATCTTTAGGCAAAAACCTCTTTAAGGTGTTCATCGATCAAGGAAAAAGTAAAGAAAAAGATAATCCTTCATGTGAAAACCTATTTCAGGCACTCCTAGGTGGGAAAGTTTGCTCATCCCCTTAGGACATAGAAGGTCCATCCAACCCAAGTTTTATAACTAGTACAAACATCTCTTCAAAACAACAACAACAAATGTTTGAGCGTCTTGCTCTTGAGTTTTCAAAGGTTTTTGCTACTTGGCCTTGACATGAGATAGCAAATTCTAATTCATCCTACTATCCATAACTTTAGGAGAAACAAAAAGAAGATGTGACAGAATAAGATGATCATGATCATACCTTACCTGTAATTCTATAAGATGGATCCACACTCCTTATGAAAAACATGATACAAGTGAACTTGGGAACCTATGAAGATCCCAGAATTATTTATCTTGGATCTTCCCTTACTGAATTAAACCATGAGCATATTATATCTATTCTTAAGGATTATATAGACATCTTTTCATAGGCATACTCTTACATGCTAGGCTTAGACACTGATTTGGTTGTGCATCACCTTATTTTCCATCTTGATGCCAAATTGGTCAAGAAAAAACTAAGGAATATGCATCCATACATCACCCTATTGGTTAAATCTAAATTAGAAAAGTTGTTAGGATTTGATTTTATTAGACCATTAGATTACTCTAAGTGGATTTCTAACATATTCCTAGTGAGTAAGAAGACCCAGGGTATATGTCTTTATTTTTATTTTTGAGATATCAACAAAGCATGCCTCAAAGATGATTTTCCTCTACCCAACATTGACATGATCATTGACTCAACTACTGGGTACGAGATGATATCCTTAATGGATGGATTTTTTTTTACAATCAAATCAAGATATCTCCTAAAGACCATCACAACATTGCATTTACCACTCCATGGGGGACATTCTATTACCAAGTCATGCCATTTGGCTTGAATAATTCTAGAACAACATATCAACATGAAATGACTATCATCTTCCATGACATGATGCATAATATTGTAGAAGACTATTTTGATGATATACTATCAAAATCATGAATAAGAGCTCAACATCTTGATGTTGTACAAAGAACCTTGGAGAGGCTTCATGAATATAAAGTCCACCTGAATCCTAAGAAATGTGTTTTTGGAGTCACATCAGGTAAATTACTAAGGTTCATTGTATCACAATGAGGGATTGAAGTTGACCCTGCAAAAGTTAGTGTTATTTTGGAAGTGCCTCCACCAACCAATCTTAAACATCTGAAAAGCCTACAAGAGAATATCTAATCTATACGTATGTTCATTTATCAGTTGGGAGATAAGTACCACCCATTTTCCCATATTCTAAAGAAAGGGGTAACATTTTAATGGGATGAATATTGCCAGGTAGCATTTTCAAATCTTAAGACATACTTGACCAATTTGCTAGTCATAAAACTACCAACATAAGGAAAGCCACTGCTTCCTTATATATCAACCATAGAACACATACTAGGGGTACTTTTGGCCCAACATGATGATAATGGTAAGGAACATGTTGTTTATTACTTAAGCCACACATTGATGGATTATGAACATAATTATACACCTATTGAGAAGGCATGTTTTGCTATGGTATTCATTACCCAGAGATTATGACATTATATGTTAAACAACAAAATAATTGTCATCACCAAGGTCGACCCCCTCAAGTTCCTCTTGTCTAAATAAGTTCATCAAGGATGCATGGTTAAATGGGTTATGCTCCCAAGTAAATTTGAAATTGAATACTAGAATAAAAAGGCAATCAAAGGGCATGTAATTGCTAACCAACTTACAAAATCTCTTATTAAAGATACTTAACCTCTCAAGTTTGACTTTCTAAATGATTTTATCATGCTGATAGAACAAGCATCATAAGAACTAGAATAGTGGATGTTCTATTTTGATGGATCCTTCACATCTTATGGAACTGGAGTCAACATATAATTGATCACACCATAGGGGGATTTGACTCCCAAAAAATTCCATATATAATTTCATTGTACAAACAATATGTCCTAGTATGGGGCATTGATTTCAAAGATCTTGTTGTAGTGGAAAGTATTAATTTATTATAGTAGTGCCCATTCCTCTTAGTAGCTCACCCTACTAGTTTGGTGCTTTAAGATAACTAGGTGTAAGGATTTTATAAGTAGGTTTAGGTGTAATATTTAGTGAATCTTTATATTGGCATCCAATTCACTCAATGCATAAACCTTCATCACTCACTTGAAGTGCAGTGATGAAAGGACTAGGGCTCACATTAGGCTAGTTGGAACATGGCACAAATTTAGTTTGGTCAATGGGGCATGTCATGGGGATTCATTGACTCAAGGTTTTTTTTAATGATTAGGTTAATGGTTACTTGATGAGTTTAGATTTTAGTTCTTGGTTACAGCAGTGCACATCTAGTCTGACAGTCGATCTAGGCACTAACTAGGTCGAGATGTTTAGGTGACATTCTCATCTTTTTTTAAGTTACTTGGCTCCTTTATTTTGATAGGGTTAGGTTCACTTGGCACCTAGCACAAGCTGGGTCATTCCTAACTATATATTACCATGCATCATGATGGTCAACTAGATTTGGCTCCACAAATCCTCATGTCACTTATCTAATTACCACTTATAGTAGTAGAGAACATATATATCAAAACCATATTCAGTTTTTGAAGATTATACCAGATGGGGTATTCAACACATATTTACTACTAGTGATTGGTTTCATTTGTATTTCAAAATGATAATTACAAGATCAATTTGGGCCTCAGCCCAGCATGATACCTTCATGTCTAGTAGCGCACAAGTGAGCATGGATTAATCAAGACTAGGTCTACCAGCAATAAACATAAGCTATCCTAGTTTGTATTCTAATCACATATGTGTCAATCTTCACTATGTTGCCTCATTATCATCATTTTTGTTGTCTCTCCCCCTTTCTATCAGAGGTCACATTTTTAAATAGGTTATGGCCTCCCCTCTAGCTAACGGGGTAGGCATGTGTTGATGGATTGTTAGGTGGTGGTAGTTCACCTATTTATTCCACCATTCATACCTCCATGCTCCTCAAACCATGAGATGCCATATGTAGGAATAGGTAGGTAAGCCTCAAGGCTTATGATGCTCTTCAACTATCATCTCCATGACTCCACCACCATGTTTGTAATTGAGATTCATCCATCCAAAATTTGGATGAGAACCAACTGCTTAGCCAACTAGCATAAGTATTTGTAGGATTCATCTAATTGATATAACAAGGATAAAACATGAGAAATTATTATTCAAGATTGCCTCACTCCTAGATTTGTCATATTAGTGTGAGAACACTACTTAGAGAAAAGGGTGCCAACATTTACCTCATATAAAATTCAAGTCTACTTTTAACTAGTCAATTAGCCTTCTAGGCACACAAAATTCAAGTGCATCTTTTTCCAGTCCCGCTTAGAATGTCTAAAATCCTTGGATTACATTGTTTAGTTCCTCAATGGCACCATCTATCAATGTGGATGTTGCCTCAAGAGCAATCACATCTATGCCTTCCAGTTCCCTTTTATAGGTCTTGAGCCTTTCTTTGGTGCTTTTGACTATACCTTCTAAAATTTCACCTTGCCCACTTATAAATGTATAAAAGGCATGAAAGACTACCTCCAATTCTTGATCTTGTATCTTCAACTTAGAGCTTAGGTTGTTTAATTTCATCATAAATTATGGGCAATCACTTTTTCTAACCATAATGACTTTTTTGTCTAAGGCCTCTTTTTCATCCTTTATTTTCTTCAAGTATGCATCGATGACTTCAGACTAGTTGAAAATTTTGTAGAATATTACATCTACTTATTCTATTCATGCCTCTAGCTGGCCAAAGAGATCTTCAATCCTTTTGAGCTTCCCACTTAACTCCATTCTAAGCTAATCACAAGGGTCTTCTGGTTCTTCCTACATCAGCTTCATCCTTGGGATAATTTGTCCAACCAAGGCATAGACTTGGTCTACTTCACTCATTCCTTCAGAGCTTATGTTGTCCAGGAAGGAAGGTTCCACCTCTTCGATGTTCTAGGAAAGCTATTAGAACTTGGACTTGGTCTCTTACAGTTATTTTTCTATGTCCTTTGATATTTTATTCTAGTTTTGGGCTTAAACATCATTGATGATGTTCTTACATGCCACAAAATATGCCATCTTGATTAGGGCATTGGTGAAGTGCATGAGGTTTCTATCTTTAGGATTGAGGAGTTTGTAGGAGTACCTTCTCTCTAGCTTTAGGGAATCTATGATTGCTTTTGTCAAAACATTGATCTCAAGTTTGTCTATGAATAAATCGAGTGCCCAAGATACCTGGTGACACATCATTCTAGTTTTAACCTTCTAAGGCATACATTCTTATAGATAGTAGTCATCCTCCTTAAATCCATCTTGTGCTCACCTCTTATTCCCAAGAATATTAATTTCTTATTATACCACTTATTCTTCATCATTCATTAGTTGATGAATGTCCCTCCTAATATCTAGGAGCCTAATTATCCTCTTGATGAGTTATACTAAGATTTTCATGTACCTACCTAGAAAGTAGATGCGATCCTCATGGATGTGTGAAAGGAGAAACTACACAAGTTCTTTTGGCTTCCCAAAGTAGGGTAACTTGTAGAGCTGAGTTATACCTAAAGCCATTAGGTTGTCTCTAATCAAGAAATCAAACAACACATCCCCTTGTGGCATTTTGGGCCCAGTATCTACCACCTAATCCTATGCAAAATCTTGGAGATGACTGGAAGTATGGTGGTTGTACTCCTTGAGCTATAAATTATGTGTAAAGGAGAAAATATTTTATCCTACCAATACCTCAAAGGGAACTACATGTATTTATAATAAATTTTGGTGAGTACCTCTGGGTTGATCATGGTGATGCTTACCCCTTCAATGGTCTGCATTGCAATCTTTGTGGTCTTTGTCTCCTTGAATCAGACCCACTTGGATTCTATCTATTCTTTCATAGAGATCCCATTCTTCTACTTCCTCACCATTCTAAAGTAGCTAGAATTTAACCTTAGAAGATCATGTTTTTTGAACCCCTTAATGATGACCCTTAGGTAGTTCATTTAGGACTATATTTCTAATTGTTACCTTCTTTTGTATATGTACTTTCTCTCACTCATTCTTGTGTGTTGGGTTAATATCTTGTCTTCAAGCAACCAATGACAAAATGGGTATATCAACCACAGTACAAGGAGATTTATACGGCAAAAAGTGTGGGTTTACCACATCACAGTGAGATAAATCTCTCCTCTCTTCAAGGGGAGGTTCCCTAAAAACTACTTAAATATTAATATGAATAGAAAAATAGACTCAAGGGTGGGATAACACCATCCATCTCTCTTTTTTCAGAGATGATGTTCACAGAACAGAGGAGAAATTTTGGGTGATTGTTGAAGGTACTTCTCTTCTTTCAAAAGTAATATTCAGTCAACAGCCAGATTCCTTCTTAGGTAGTAAATGTAATAGGGCACAGTGACATAGCAGAATGAGGTGTAGCACAAAGTCTCCACCTCAACTGATAAAGAGTAAAAGATATGAAAGATAATGGGGGCACAAAGTCTTCTCAAGATCCTTTACATAGAAACAAAAAATAGACAGACAAAAGATAATTGTGGTAGCACAAAGTCTCTCTACAATTGGCTTCAGGACACCTTCAGATAATTTCTACACACTTTACTTGTTTAATCAAATAGATGAGAGATTATTAGTAAAAAAACATAAGAACGATCTCCTAAATAACATAAGTTATTCTAATGCAAAGTTTGAAAGTAATCTGCTTTCTCATTCATTTAAGAAAATATGATTTACAATCTGAGCTCAAAGTCTTAAGAAGCATCTCAATTTTAACAAATTTTTTTCTCTCAATTATCAAAAAGATCCCCCCCCATTGCAAAAGAGGCTCTCTTTATTTATAGGGAGAAGCCTTGAGAATTGAGAAAAAACTTAAATATTATAACCTAGTCAAAGATGAGAATCTTTGTTGACTTTGATACTTTCTAGATTGTTACATGTATTTACACATAACAAAAGTACATGTGCAAATGTCTCAAGTCAGTTACAAAGTGCATTTTGAATAAAGCATGGAAGAACAACTTCAATCTTTATTGCCAGTCTTCTTCATTTCATAGCTGAGATTGCTTGATTTGGTTCTTTCTATGAACTCGGCCATATCCACGTGCCCAATCTCTATATCCTTAATGTCATCAACATTAGAAGCAACTGAGGTGATTGTAAAAACACCTAGATAATTTTACTTCATTGTCTTAAACTTCTTCAAAGAAACTTCAGTGATCTGGAAGAACTTTTGTTGAAAAGATGTCGATGAAGAGGGATCCTTTAGAGAAACTACAATAAGAATCATGATCATGTAATTAGGGGAAAAATTAACAATCTGGGAAAACTGCACGTTTAATGATCATGATTATGGGAATGTACTTGAAAGGGCTAAGGCATGAGCAAGCCAAAAAAAATAAGGAAAGTGGGCTCGAAAAAGCAAACTTGGAAATTCCCTAGAGTTAGGAAATTCGAGAGGATGCTTGTACGGGTGGAAAAATTACCGTCGATGCATGCTAAAGTGAAAAGAGAGAAAAAAAATGCAAGAGCAGTAAAAAATTACTGCCTTTGCATAAAAGCTGAAAAATATGCAATGGCGGCAAAAATTGTCGCCTTTGCATAAAAGCTAAAAAATATGCAATGGCAACAAAAATTGCTACCTTTGCATTAAAAGTTGAAAAATATGCAATGGCAAAAAAAATTGCCACCTTTGCATAAAATTTGAATAATATGCAATGGTGGCAAAAATTACTGCCTTTGCATAAAAGCTAAAAAACTTTCAATGGCGGCAAAAAAAATTGCCTTTGCATAAAAGCTGAAAAACATGCAATGGCGGCAAAAATTGATACCTTTGCATAAAAACTGAAAAACATGCAATGGTGGCGAAAATTTCTGCCTTTGCATAAAAGCTAAAAAATATGTAATGACGATAAAAATTGTTGCCTTTGCATAAAGTCTAAAAAATATGTAATGGCGGCCAAAATTGTTGCCTTTCCATAAAAATTGAAAAATATGCAATGGCGGCAAAAATTACCGCCTTTGCATAAAAGCTAAAAAACATGCAATGGCAATAGAAATTGCCGCCTTTGCTTGTAAAAGCAAAAGCAACACTAACTCTTTGAAATTTATCAAAATTTTGACATTCTGATTGCATTGAAATCACAATGATTTTTACATTTTCTAGGAAATTGTAATGAAATAAGTTCGTAAACTTTTCAAAGATGTCAGTTGAAAAAACTCAAGATCAAGAGAAACTTGACTCGAAAGATGAACCTAGAGTGACAAACATGAAATAGACAAGTTTCATATGGGTTGTTCCAAAAATAAGCATAGCTAATTTTGAAAACAACAACTAGATCCTATTGGGGAACTTTTATTGATCAAAATTTGAAACGATCGGTGGTAGTAGAAACTAGAATCTCAGTGCCTTCATGTATGCCATTGGGCTATAGAGTCATGCTACCCAAAAATAAAGGTGCAAAAACAAAACAAAATGAACCAAACAAAATAAAACTAAATGACTATATAAATATACAACTGCTCTCATCTGATACTTTAAAGATTGAAATGCTTCAGATGCCGCATAATGTGAAGTAATGAAAATGGATTTCTATCATGATACACCAGCAAGAAATCATTTTCACCCTAGAATTGGTGATTGGTGAATGGAACTCTCCACCAAGAATTAAAATTTTTGTGCCTTCCTTTTGGTTTTCTCCTCTTGCCCCACAGCAAGACTCGATCTGCAGTATGAAAATCATGAATCCTTGCTCTCTTGCAAAACATTTTCTTTTCCTAATTTTGACATGCAACAGTATGGTCCATTACCATAATTCATTGTTCTTCTATTTAAGTTGAGCTCATGATTTGATGGTCTCCATCAGACACCTGCCAATGATTGGCATTATTAGGTACACTTGGTCGAAAGACTATTTTGATAGTGTACCTATTATCTTCAAAATCAGGGTGAGGAACCATGAAGGTTGCATAGACAGCCAATGAATTTGCATGATTATGAAGCTCTCTGGGCACTAAAAAAATATTGAAAGCTTTAAAACATTCAATTTGATCCCATACTAGATTGCAATAATGTCACAATTTTTTATTCTTAGTTTGATGTAGGTTCCTCACCTGACAAACCACCAATTTAACATCTCCTTGGGCATGAAGAAGCTTGACACATTTGTCTTGGGTGGCCTTTAAATCAATCAGCAGAGATTCATATTCAACAGTGTTGTTAGTGTTGTTGAACTGTAACTCATATGCATAGGAGAAAATATCTCCTTAAGGAGATATTAAAACAACTCCAGCTCTAGAAACGGTAGAAGAATTATTGCCATCAAATTCTAGGATCTAAACATCATCAGAAATTGATTTTCTATAAAAAATTTCTTCATTAGAGAGGGAAGATCCTTTTTCATCTATATTGCACCCTACCAATTCTTTTGATGTCTTGTTTGAATCAATTTTTAGATTTCCACCTACATGACTTTCATCTATTGTAATAGGAACATCTTCAATAGATAGAAAATAATTACCCCTACCTGAAGACTCAAATAGAATTTGAGTTTCAAGGGCTGACATTTGGGTGACAATGTACCTCAACTCCTTCTTAGGGAGCAACCTCTGCATGATGCCTTTGATAGGGATTCTCACCTTAGACAGGTCCATGCCCAATTCTCCACTAATGTCCTTGCAAAAAATTTGTCCAATAAGAATGCCATATGAGGCTGGGACATCAGCCACCAACACTGTCATTTTAATTTTGGGAAGGCCACGAATGCAAACTGGGCATCCTTGATTTGTCTTAGAAGTGGCACTTATTTGTTTTCCATCGAGAAACATCTCTCAAAGGTCTTGCTTAGTGTGAGACCAAGAGAATCTGCTACCTTGGCAGGCATGACATTGTTAGAGGTGTCAGAATATATTATACAGTTATTCAACTTGTGTCCATTTATCAACAAAGAGACAAAATAGTTATGTCTTCCTAGGGGCAGCTGGAGGACTAATGACAAGGTTATTCTGGGTGGATGTGTTCTTGGGGGGACCAAGAGTTACTTTCAAAATTTCTTGTCCTACAGGGATGGCTTTATTTTTTACACATTCAAATAACCTATCCAACTGCTCAGGGTTGGATTTCAAGAATTCAAACTCAGTCATTTTAATTTTGTCTTCTTAACATGGTCGATTATGTCAAATGATTGAAAATAACTTATCATAGAGGAAGGAGGTTCATCCTTATAGTTTTTAAGGGGGGGTGGTACTAGTCTGAGGATTTGAAGTAGAAGGGAAATGAATATTTGATTTACTTACTTTTTTAGCAATCACTGGGTCCTTTGATTGAAAAGGCAGAGTGGTCCCTTTTTTAGCAATTGAAATTGTTGGTTGAGATTCTTTCCCTATGTTTTATTTATCAATGTGCTAAGCTGACTGGTTTTGGGACTGGGTGAATACAATGTATGATCCATCAAACACTTTTGGCTTGCTTCCATATTTTTCTTGATAATTTAGGAAACCAATGTTGGAGTCGCCAGCTAATTATTCTTCCCTTTTAGTGAAGATATTATTGTCATATTCTTGATCAAACTCAAGTTGGAAAGAGAAATCATGCTCAACTTCACGATTACCAACTGCTAAGTTAGCTAGAGCTACTTCAATGGAAAGCTTCCCTGGTGGGGGAAGAAGGAAAGTTGGCTGCTCTTGATCCTTGGTAATGTTGTCTTTGTATGACTGATTGGGAAAAGTCCTCCTTGGTATATCTTGATATGAAAGAGGAGCAGACATCCCTTGTGCCATTTATTTCTAAAGAGATAGCAACTTATTTGTCAGCATTTGCACCATGGGATCAGTGGTTCATGTAGATGAATATTCAGAAGATGAAGAAGATTTACCTATGTTAAGATCTCTTCTTATCTTTCCTACCAATATAAGATCATCTTCCACCTCAGTGGCCAAATCCTGAGCTGCAGCAAGGTCTATGTGGCTAGCCCGTCTCAATAGGAAACTTACTTTAGGTAGCTGAGAGTTGATGAAGAAGCATTTAAGATTCTCATGTGTCGGCTAAGAAATCATAGGAATCCTATTCTTCAGCTTATTAAACTTAGCAATGAAGTCCCTCATAGGTTCACAAGGCTCTTTCTTCATTTGTGTGAGCTGGGCTAGTAGGGCATGTGCATCTTCTACAGGCTTGAACCTTTCTTCAAACTTGGCTTTGAGGGTATTCTAGTCAGTCACAAACCGAGCCTATAGATGATAAAACTAGTCTACATTAGTACTTTGTAATGTTTCAATGAACACCCTGATTGTTATATCTTCACACTCCATGCCTATCACACCAAATGCTATGTAAAAGGCTATAATATGTTCATCTAGATGAACGTTCCCATCACCATAGAATTTGGGAATTTTTTTTTGTGAACTATGGGGTAGTTCATGTAAAGGTGGGGTTAGATTGAGAGGGCAAAAAGTGTTGCCCAAAGGGCCTTGGATTGACATGATATGTCGATTAAATGGAGGGATAATAAATCTTTGTGGGGTAAGTATAGACAAAACTCTACTAGCACTGAGACTAGAAGCTTCACCTAGTATGGGAGATATAACGTTGGTGGGAGGAAAACTTCTGCTTTGTTGAAGATGAGATGGAGGAAAAATTTATTTCATTGCACCAACTCAAATACAAGATCAACAATACCTTGATCTCTCTGGCTTTGTGTGTATGGTGGATCTGCTAGAGTGTAAAATGAAAAAGAACAAGAAATGCTTCATGTTATTTCTTGAGGTTTCAAAGTGCGCATTCATGTCCCCAGTGGAGTGTGGAGCTGCCAAAGTATGGATAAGGCTATATAATGGAAATGGATATAATAGTAATGGATAATGGAAATGGATATAAAATAGAAATGGATAAGGATAGGAACTACTTCAATCTGAAGCTTGAGGCTTCAGACATCACGTAACGTCCCCAGTGGAGTCACCAAAAGCTATTGGGTGAATATTTTGTCATCAAGCAACCAAAAACAAAATGAGTATATCAACCACAGTACAAGGAGAATTATATGGCAAAAAGTGTGGGTTTACCACATCACAGTGAGATAAATCTCTCCTCTCATCAAGGGGAGGTTCCCTATATACTACATATATATTAATATGAATATAAAAATAGACTCAGGGGTGGGATAACAACATCCATCTCTCTTTTTTTAGAGATGATGTTCACAAAATAGAGGAGAAATATTGGGTGATTATTGAAGGTACTTCTCTTCTTTCAAAAGTAATATTCAGTCAATAGCCATATTCCTTCCTACATAGTAAATGTAATAGGGCGTAGTGACACAACAGAATTAGGTGTAGCAAAAAGTCTCCACCTCAACTACCAAAGAGTAAAAGATATGAAGGATAATGGGGGCACAAAGTCTTCCCAAGATCCTTTACATAGAAAAAAAAAATAGACAGACTAAAGACAATTGTGGTAGCATAAAGTCTCTCCACATTTGGCTTCAAGACACCTTCAGATAATTTCCACACACTTTACTTGTTTAATCAAATAGATGAGAGATTATTAAGAAAAATACATGAGCACGATCTCCTAAATAACGCAAGTTATTCCAATGCAAAATCTGAAAGTAACTTGCTTTCTCATTCATTCAAGAAAATATGATTTACAATCTAAGCTCAAAGTCTCAAGAAGCATCTCAATTTTGGCAGAGTTTTTGCTCTCAATTATCATAAAGATCCCCCCATTACAAAAGAGGCTCTCTTTATTTATAAGGAGAAGCCTTGAGAATTGAGAAAAAACTTAAATATTATAACCTAGTCATAGATGAAAATCTTTGTTGACTTTGAGACTTTCTAGATTTTACATGTATTTACACATAATAAAAGTACATGTGCAAATGTCCCAAGTCAGTTACAAAGTGCATTTTCAATAAAGCATGGAAGAATAGCTTCAATCTTTATTACCAGTCTTCTTCATTTCATGGCTGAGATTGCTTGATTTGGTTCTTTTTACGAACTCAGCCATATCCACGTGCCCAATTGTTGTATCCTTAATGTCATCAACATTAGAAGCAACTAAGGTGATTGAAAAAACACCTTGATACTTGTACTTCATTGTCTTCAACGTTTTTGAAAAAAATTTAGTGATTTAGAAGAAATTTTGTTGAAAAGACATCGATGAAGAGGGATCCTTTAGAGAAACTGCAATAAGAATCGTGATCATGTAATCAGGGAAAAAATTAGCAATCTAGAAAAATTGCACATTTGATGATCATGATTATAGGAATGTGCTTGAAATGGCTAAGGCACGAGTAGGCCAAAAAAAACAAAGGAAAGTGGGCTTGAAAAAAAAAAACTTGAAAATTCCCTAGAGTTGAGAAATTTGAGAGGATGCTTGTACGGGTGGCAAAAAATGCCGTCAATACATGTTGAAGTGAAAAGAGAGAAAAAAAGGCAAGATCGGTAAAAAAATTGGCGCCTTTGCATAAAAGGTGAAAAATATGAAATGGTAGTAAAAATTATCGCCTTTGCATAAACGCTGAAAAATATGCAATGGCGACAAAAATTGCTGCCTTTGTATAAAAGTTGAAAAACATGCAATGGCGGTAAAAATTGTTGCCTTTGCATAAATCCTAAAAGCCATGCAATGGCAGCAAAAATTACCGCCTTTGCATAAAAGTTGAAAAACATGCAATGGCAGCAAAAATTACTGTCTTTGCATAAAAGTTGAAAAACATGCAATGGTGGCAAAAATTGCTACTTTGCATAAAAGCTGAAAAACATGCAATGGTGGCAAAAATTGCCGCTTTTGCAAAAATTGTCGTCTTTGCATAAAAGCTGAAAAATATGCAATGGCAACAAAAATCTCCAATTTTACATAAAAGCTAAAAAACATGCAATGGCGGCTAAAATTGTCGCCTTTGCATAAAAGCTGAAAAATATGCAATGGTGGCGAAAATTGCCGCCTTTGCATAAAAGCTAAAAAAAATGCAATGGCAACAAAAATTACCGCCTTTGTATAAAATTTGAAAAACATGCAATGGTGGTAGAAATTTCTGCCTTTGCATGTAAAAGCAAAAACAACACTAACTCTTTGAAATTTGTCAAAATTTTGACATTATAATTGCATCAAAATTGCAATGATTTTCATGTTTGATAGGAAATCGTAACGAAGTAAGGTTGTAAAATTTTCAAATACATCAGTCGAGAAAACATGAGATCAAGAGAAACTTGTCTCGAAAGATGAACCTAGAGTGAAAAGCATGAAACGAACAAGTTTCATAGGGGTTGTTCCATAAACAAGCATAGATAATTTTGAGAACAACATTGTGGATGCACTTTCTTCTCACTGTGCATTAGTTCATGCCTAGTTTTCCATGTCATATCTTTTTTGGCAACCTGGTTTTTCTCTTTTTCTCTCTTTAAGTTCGTATATGCTCTTATTTTTCAATAGAGTGTAACCTAGCCCATTTTCATAACCATGCCTTTATACCCTCTTGGTTGACCTATTACCTTTATTATAGGTGTTTATGATAAGAGTTGTACATCTTTTAGATAAAACAAAACAAATCTTCAAAATCCTTTAAGATCCTTCATCATCCCTACATTTAATGCATGGTATCATGTTGCCACCACCTCATTTATTATTTCTAATAGTATTTTTGATGATGTGACTAGTGGTTCAAATCAGTCATTTCTTACCAACTCATGGGTGGATGCTAGCTATCTTAAATGACTTCCTTTTACACTCATCACATGGCATGACATTCACTTTTCTTGTGGTAACTTGGGTGCAACATCTCATATGCAAGCAATTCAACCTCCTAGGTCCCATGTTCTTTTCTATCTACATTTTTATCTAAAATGAATCTTTCTCTCTTTGGTCAAATTTTTGCACATCATCTTACCTTGGCTTGTCCTACCCCATACAAATTCCTTACATCGATTCTTGGTATCTTCTCACCATCTCACTACGTGTTTCTTGTGCAGATGTTTCTTTTTTTGAGTACTTGATTTATAGACTTCATGCACCCATAACTTAGGTGTTTAGCCTCATGTGCTTGTTGGTGCAAGTTCTCAACTCACCCAATTGGATTTATGCATGGAGTGGTAGAACCTAGGTATCTATATGGCCATATCATGTTGTCCATTGCCAATCTATAAAAGAACAAAAACTTAGCTTATTTATGGGCTTGACTTGTACCAAGCCTATATATGGTCATTACACTCAATCCAACTTATGATCAATAAGTTGGTGTTTTTGTGGCTTAGGTGCCACTTTGTTTCTTATATAACTTTAAATGATTACCATTGAAATGTTTGGGAAGCATTTTTCCAATGAGAATGCATAGTTTTCATGTGCCAGTATCCAATATGTGATGGATGATGTAGGCACCCATCCACCTTATCTGTAGTTTTGTTAGGTGCTTAAGATACTTGGAGTCAAAGAATAATACTAATGCCCCTTTAGTTAATTATTTTCACCTAATGTGTTTATCATTCCAACTCTTTTGGCATGCTTTTTTGATTTATAGACACTACCTTCTTTGAGTGTGCTTCTCATCTAAATGCTCTAAATCATCTAGTCTTGCCTGTAGTGACTCTTGGTCATCCAAGCGACCAATGCACACAATGCATAGTGATGGGATGATAAATTCTATCAATAATATGGCTTCTGTGCCAAACACTAATTAAAATGGTGTTTCCTTGGTTATATTCTTATAAGTTATGTAGTAAGCCCATAACACCATAGAAATGTGGCCATCCCAATCCTTGCACCCAACATTACATATCTTAGTGAAGCACATCCCCAAGATTTTTTTAAAGGATTCAGCTATGCCATTAGCTTGTGGGTGATAGGGTGTTGTTTTGTGGTTCACCACCATATACTTGATTAGGAGAATTCACATCATTTCATTGATGAAATGGGTACCCCTATCACTCGTCAAACTTAATGGGCACCTATAGCTACTTACGATATTTTTCCATATGAAGCACATAACTATTACAACTATGTAGTCTTTGGTTAGCATAGCCTTGGCCCCTTGGTGAAATAGTTGATGGCTACTATAATGTACTGTAAACCCATGTGTTGAGCTACAAGAGTGATGGTCCCAACAAAGTCAATGGCCCATTTTTTAAAAGGTGCATGGGCAAGGATAGGGATGAGAGGCATCTCATCTTGAGCATTGGGTTTTCTTGTACACTAGCATATATAACATGCCTTTATGCACTCCTTGGAATTTTGAAATAGGCTTAGCCACCACAAGCCTGACTGTAAGATCTTCCATGTCATTGTGTAGCTAGTGTAATGGCCTCCTAAAATTCCCTTATGTACCTCTTTCAAGATGGAGTCCCTTTCATTCTCAAAAACACATCAGTAGAGGTCTTCATCTTGACTCATCTTGTATATTTCCCCCTTAATGAGTTGGAATGGGGTGGCATGAATAGTGAGTTTTTTTCTCTCTTTCTTTGATATGGTCTGAAATGCTAGTCCAAAATTTAAGAAGGCAGTGATCTTTGCTAGGTCCTCAGGAACACGCTAGACTCTATACAATTGTGCATCTAGCATATCATCTTTAATTGGTACTACTGCATCACTATATTTGATACATGATAAATGGTTGGGCCCTACATTTTACTTTTTGGACTTAATGACAATGGAAACCTTGAATTCCTAGAAAATAATTATCCATCTACATATGCAACCATGTATTACTAACTTATTGATGAGGTATTTGAGCACTTCATGATTAGTGAAATAAATGAAGGGAGTAGCCAATAGGTATTATCTAAACTTTTATAGTGCATATACCATGGCGAGCACCTCTCTCTTGGTTGTCATATAGTTTCTCTCTGCTTGGGTTAAATTTTTACTAGCAAAAGAAATTGGATGGTCCATCTTTCCTGTACCTAGTTTCAATAGAATGGTACCAATGGTGGAGATGGAGGCATCAACATGGATGTGAAATGTAGTCATCCAATCTAGAAATCGTAATATTGATGCACTGGCCAATTTTAACTTTAGGGTTTCAAATGCCTCTTCTTGCACCTAATCCCAATAGAATGGGCCCTGCTTACACAAGAGTTCCTCTAGAGGTGATGTAATCCTTTCATAGTTCCTGATGAATTTCTTGTAGTATCCATAATGGCCTAAGAAAGTGCAAACATATTTTTGTGTTGAAGGGGTTTGGAGTTAAATAGAAATGATGATCTTTTTTAGCTTTACTAGTAGACCATCTTTGCAAACAATGTGCTCGAGCAATGTTCCAAAAGGAGTTGTAAAGATGCAATTTTTTTAAGTTTAATGAAATTTTTAGTTTCCTACATCTTTCAAATATGTCACATAGGTTATCATAATGGTCCTTGATGAGGCCATACACGGTCCAATCATCAAGTTATACTTGGAGAAACTAATGAAGAAAGTCTTTGAATGCCATGATGACAACCCTAGAGAAGACAATTGACACATTCTTAAGCCCAAAGTACATTACATTATATGCAAAACAACTCCATTCAGTTGTGAAGGTTGTCTTTGGCTAGTCTTCATCCTCTATTTGCACTTCATGGTATCCCAAGAATCCATCAGTAAATATGTATATTTCATAATCAGTGATGCCATTTAGGACCTCATCTATAAATGGGATTGGAAAGGGGTTAGTAACACAGGCAACATTCAAGAGTTGATAATCAATGCATATTATAATGCACCTATCCTTCTTTGTTCTAATAACCATGGGACTTACCCATTATGACTCTTGCACTAAATATATGATCCTTGCAGCTAGCATCCCATCAATCTCTATTTTTACCTTGGCATGGAGATTGGGGTTCATGTAGTATGGGAATATATTTATGGGTCTCATGCCATCTATTAGTTTGATGCTCATTTTAACTAGGGAAGGGTGGGTGCCCTTCATGTCCTAATATTTTTGGGGGAATAAATCCTAAAATTCCTTCAAGAGCTCAACAATCCACACCATCTCTACTTTAGACCAATATGCACTTATAGTGGTGATCTTAGGTTTTCCCTCCATGTTGATGTCCACTTTCATGGTTTGAAGTGGCATGTGATATGGCTCATTTTGCACCTAATGGTAGTCTTCCACCTACCTTGTCCCTTTTATAGTGTCAATGTGTAGATGAGTAGGTACGTATTCATCTAGGATGATCTCATTTATTTGGTGCATGTCCCTTTTCTTTCCTACTAGAACCTTCTAGTTGCGTTCCTTCCAAGTCTTATCATCTTCTTCATTTTAGTTTCTATTGAGCACCTTATCTTTAAAGAAGGTAGGAAGAGCTAGTCCTTTCTCCGCAAAAATGTCCTTGAGATGCTCTTCTAGTATAGCAGTGTCTTCGAAGACTACTCGATGTATGACCTATAATGGCTCAAGCATCCTCAAATATTTAAAGTAAAATGAAAATGTGTACGTGAACCTCTCCTTTAGTGTATCCCAACTTTTCATATCCCTATGCATCTCATTTATTACATACCAAGCTTGCCCCTAAGTTTTGAGGGTCCTGTAAAAGGCATGCACCCATAGGTTCCTGAGCACATTTTTCTCATAGCTAGTCCATGTTTCTTCATAGATGCGTATGTGGGAAATATGGTTTGAATCACCTGAGTAATTTTTTATGTCGAAGTCCTCATTTATCTTACCAAACCTTATGATTTTTATGGCCTTAATGTCTTTCCATGTTGGTAGGCTAGCCTTGTGTGTTTCCCACCATCGAGCAACAATGCTTTTTAGTATATGCACCAATGTGCCCATTTAATCTACTTATTTTTACATATCTCTCGATAGGTATACTTCATTCATATCTTGGAAGGGTAACACGTTTTCTTTTGGTTAATCTAAACACTCTTTTTCTAGTCACCTTGGTGTGGGGAACCCATTTCCGCATATTTTGCTCAACTTGGATTGGACCTATCCTGACCAACCTTGGTGCCTTTGTTCAAACTTAACAGGACCTTCATCCATTAGTTTATATGTCTTCTCTACCCATTGGTCTCATGTTATGTCTATTGTATCAGATACTGATTGGGTATCCTCCCATTTGAGCACTCCTTGATCATCAGGCTATAAAACCTTGATACTCTACACTGTGTTATTGTATATGTGGTTGATCTCTTCCTCAGTCCCTGACCTTTCAAAAGGGGTATCACCACCTTCTCTTTTCCATTATCAAAAGTCATGTAACACTTATTAAATTGCATGTCCCTATTATTCATGTAGCACCATGGTCTGCCTAGGTGGGTTGGGTAATTATCATGATCTACCAATTCTATTACTTTTAAATCAGCTCAGAATTCTATGCCCATGATATCTATGACGGTGCCTTTCAGGACCCCAATAGGTTATGCTCTAGTTTTTTTTGCCATGAAAAAGGTGTGAGGAGATGGATTTAAGGGTGGTATTCCCATTTTTTCCCAAGTAGTTTTGGTCATAATGTTGTAGTGGAAAGTATTAATTTCTTGTCATAGTGCCCATTACTCTTAGTAACTCACCCTACTAGTTCAACACTTTAAGATAACTAAGTGCAAGGCTTTTAACAGTAGGTTAGGCAAAACATTTAGCACATCTCTACACTATCATCCGATTCACTCAAGGTGAAAACCTTGAGTTCTCAACTGAAGTGTAGTAATGAAAGGATTGGGGCTCGCATTGGGCTAGTTAGAACATGATGCAACTTTGGTTTGATCAATGGGGCATGTCATGGGGATTCATTGACTCAATTTTGTTTCAATGTTCAGGTTAACAATTACTTCATGAGTTCATAATTTAATTCTTAGTTATAGTGGTGCACATCTAGTTTGATAGTTGGTCTGGGAACTAACTAAGTTGAGATGTCTAGGTGATATTCTTATCCTTTCTTGAGCTACTTGGCTCCTTTATTTTGATAGGATCGGGCTCAATTTGTGCTTAGCATAAGCTAGGTCATTCTTGACTATGGATTACCATGCATCGTGATGGTCAACAATAATTGGCTTCATAGATCCTCACGTGACTTATCTAATTACCACTTATACTAGCAAAGAACATATATATCAAGACCATATTAAGTTTTTAAATATTATACTAGAGGGGGTATTCAACACATATTTCCTACTAGTGATTGGTTTCATTTGTATTTCAAAATGATAGCTACAAGATCAATTTTGGCCTTAGCCTAACATGATACCTTCATGTCATGTAGCTCATAAGCAAGCATAGACTAATCAAGGCTAAGTCTACCAATGATAAACATAAGCTATCCTGGTTTGTATTCTAATTACATATGTGTTGGTCTTTGCTATGACTCCTCCTTATCATCATCATTGTTGTCTCTCCCCCCTTTCTCTTGGAGGTCACCCTTTTAAATAGGTGATGGCCACCCCTTTAGCTAACTAGGTAGGCATGTGTCGATGGATGGTTAGGTGGATTTAGTTCACTTATTTATTCCACCATTCATACGTCCATGCTCCTTGAGCCCCAAGCCACCATGTTATTACTTGAGAGTCATCCATCTAAAATTTGGGTGAGAATCAACTACTTTTATAACAATTTTAAGTATTTGTAGGATTATTCTAGCTACCATAACAAAGAGATAACCCAAGTAATTATTATACAAGATTGCCTCGTGCCTAGTTTGTCGTGTTGGTGTGAGAACACTACTTAGAGAAAAGGGTGCCATTAGCTCTACCTCACTATACAATGGGATATTCAAAGTTTAAAGGTCTATGGAGATTCATAGTTAATCATCAATCAAACCACTGATCATTATCAAAAAAGAGATGACAAACTTTTTCCTTACAAGAAAATTATTGATAACCTCAAAACACATTTTAAATCTCTACAATTTGATCAAGTTTCAAGAGTAAATAACAGATATATTGATGCAATGATGATGATTGGTTCCATGATTCAAATGGATGGTAGTGATAAAGAGTATTATTTCCTAATTAAATTTTTTTCACCTTGCACATATTATAATAGATTCAAAAAGGGTATACACCATTGCTAGTTCTAATCCCCTACATGAGCTACCATGGTACCAAGTTTTTTATAACTATTTCCATAGTCATGTCTTTTCCACTAACCTTTTCAACAACCAATAGATACTATTCATTCACCACTTAACGTGTTATACTCTCTTTGGAAACATGCTTTATTGTAAAGGCTATGATGAGATGTTTCTTTATTGTTTATCTTTGGGAAAATCCAAGCTAGCGCTAAAGGAGGTTCATGAAAGAATGTGTGGAACCCAGACTAATGGTGTATTCTTGGTAAAGAATCTCCTCAGAATGGGCTATTATCAGACCAAAATGGATACTAGTGCTTTCAACTATGTGAATAAGTGTGTTCCTTATTAGCAACATGGCAACTTGATACATGCACCTTCTTTACCACTACATCCAATCATAATTCCATGGACATTTTCAATGTGGGGTCTCAATGTCATCAAGAAAATTAACCCAACATCTTCAGATGGCCATAAGCACATTTCAACTACAACTGAGTACTTTACCAAGTGGATTGAGGCCATTCCTCTCACTTATGTTACTAGGAAGCAAATAGACAAATTCATCCATTACCATATCATCTATCAATATAACATCCCAGCTCATATTATATATGATAATGGTGGATCCTTTGTGAACCAAAATGTGAAATTTATTTGTGTGAAATTCAAGATCAAGCATAAAAAATTAACTCTTTATAACCCACAAGGCAATGGACAATCTGAGCCATCAAACAAAACCATTATCACCATCTTCAAAAAAAATTCTGATGATGTTGGCCACAATTAGCACTTGCAACTCTTTCCTACCCTTTGATCTTATAGAACCAATCATTAAACCCAAACTAGAGCCACTCCATACTCCCTTGTTTTTGGCACTAAAGCTATTATCCCAATTGAGATTGAGATACCATCATTATGATTATCACTAGAGCACATTGAAGATGATGAAGATTGTAGAGCCTCACGATTGCAAGAACTATAACTTCTTGATGGTAAAGATTTGGTTATCTTAAAAAATATGTAGGCCTATCTAAATAGATTATGAATAAGCTACAACAAATATATTCTCCCTTGAGAGTTTGAGATTGGTGATTTGGTCTTGAAAGAGAACAAAAAGGACATGAATGTTGAATGTAAAAAGAAACTTAAGTTCTAGCCTAATTAGTTGGGACCATATGTTGTCATGAATAAATATAGATCAGAGGTATATTAACTAGTTAAACTTAATAGTTAATAACTTCTATAGCCCATAAACATCATACACCTTAAGAGGTTCTACACATGAAAAACTTTGAATCATTGTCTACCAGACCCCTGACTTGGGGACAACTTGTGTGGAAGTAATTTTTCTCACCATTTTATCCCACCCTAAACACATTTTATACTACCTTGGCCCACTACTCATAAATCTGGATAGTGAAGGATTTGAATCATTGGCACTTTGAACACATTTTATCCTATCTTGGTCTATTCTCCAAAGAAACCCATATTTTTTATCCCACTCTGGACCATCCATATGATGGACCCTATTATTTGGACCATTCTTCTTGAGAACCATATTCTTTGTTATGCCTCAAGATGTTTTAAGATTGAACACTTTTTATCCCTTGACCAATTATGATCCTGATTATGTCTCATGAACATTTTCAACATCTTCAATGCTGGTTCTACAAAGCAGTTCAGCTAGGATAGTATTTTTTACTTTCTTCTATAGATAAGTGAACTCTGACACCTTCCTAGTTTAGAACCTTTACCACGTTGTTATAGATAAGTAAACATAGATAATTATTCATAGTTACTTCATGTTTCACACTATTCTATATTAAATTTACTACTCTTTGTAGGCATTATTGTCTTATCCAGATCTTTTCTCTCACCAATTTATGAGAATGGGCCATTACAGCTAGCTTAGATGTTTTATTGGAATTTATACTCTAGCACAAACATGTCCTTAACTAGCTAGTCCCACCTTGTGCATATTTTATCCTAGAAACACCAAAAACATTAGAAATACTTTGAAAATACCAAAAACATCAAAACAGAATCCACAAAATAAAAAAATAGTGTCTCATGCTTTTACACATTTGTACATTCCTATCCCACCACAATACACTCTTGACAATTTGAAAGCATACTTTGTTTCACTAAATTTCCATATTGGGAGTATTTTATCCTACTAATCTTCTATTGAGTAGTTCATCTTGTCCCACACACTTTCCATTTTACAAGATCATTCTTTCTCATACCATTAGCTTTTTCTTTACAAGACCATTCTCTTTTGTTTATAATATCTTCCATTTCTTATATAACAACAATCATGTTGGTTTTAACATCATCTTTCTTCTATCCCATTTCCTAGGAGACCTAAATTTGGCCTAAAGTTCATGTTGGAGTATGACTCTATAAAACTATGTAGATAGCTTCAACTTATCTTGTGCATCTAGAGTTAGCTCGGTCAACCCCTTCCTTTTTCTTCTCTTCTGCCATTTATTCTATCATTATTCCTATTTAATTAGGGAACAACTTTTGTGTTATTGTTCTTTGTTACGTTATGGTGGAAAGTAACGCTTCTACTATACGTGCATGAATAATTATCTTTAAACCATATTAACTTGTTTTTTATTTCTATGTGTTTATTTGAGTTTTCTTGGTGTTTTGTTGTGCATTCACACCTCTTCTTTTATTTCTTCTCCTTTTCTCTTTTTATTACTTCTTACCTCATCTTGGTATTGTGTTTCCCTATATATTTTTATTTATCTCTTTTATGTTTCAAAAATTCTTGATGATTTAAATGGATCTTGATTATTTATATCTTGGTCTCATGTTGATAAGACGTTCTTGCATTTTATCTTTAAACATTTTTGTCCCTACTTAAGTCTTGATTGTTCATATCTTGATTGTTCATTTATGTTTATGTTTATGTTTATCTTTGTTTTTTTTTTAAATGTAAATAGTTGTAGCTCTAGTTTTGGTCATTGTTTTACCATTATCCCTAGTTATAGGTATTCACATTTGAATCAACTCCATGTAATTAGATGTTTCACATTTGTCAATAAGAAATACCATTATCCTTGGTTATAGGTATTCACATTTGTTCCAATTTCTTATTGACAACTCTTTTCTTTGAAAAGATGTTTCTTCACTTGAATGTCTCACTATTCCTTCTCAATCAAGGGTAAAATGTAGACATCCAATTTCTAACATCATTTGTGTTGAAATTACTAATCTTACTCAAATAACACTCATATGTACAATTTAGGTTTAAATTCATAAAACATGTTTAATGGTTTAAGCTTGTCATTTATAAGTGTTGATTTAGGCTAATGTATCCCTAAATGGGGCAATGCATTTTATGAGATACCTAACTTTAATCAATTCATTTCAAGTTAAAATGACGATTTTGCCCTTTTGTGCTCTAGATCACTCTTTTCTTCTAATTCACTAGTACACATCACATACTTTTTTTTTTATTTTATGTTGACAACATCCTAAATTAGAATATGGTTTCAACACATCTAACATCACCTTCCAATTCTTCTCTAGTCAAATTACAACCTAGTAATATGACATTTTGATCATTTTGATTAATTGTGCACCAATTTTCAAAGGTATGCACTAAACTTGATTAAACTTATTTAAGTTAATTAATCGAAATTAAAAGCTTAAGTAAGAATTTCATGGAACTTATTGAATATCTCATTATTATAAATTGATTATTGATATATGCATCACATAGTGACATCATCATGGAGTGGCATCTATAAGCCATAAATGAATAGAATATCAAGATTATGGGTCTCTCATGCCTTTTTAATGCCTCTTTATCCTAAATCATTATGAAGATATTTATGAGTTTAATTCTAAATATTAGATTAATCAATGACCGTACATCTCAATCTTGAGATAGACAGTCATGGTTGATCCTGAACCATTTTGAAAATCTATAAATAGAAGAGCCATAAACATCATTTTGAAGCTTGATTTGTGCAATGTTATAATGTTGAATTATCTCCACATCCTTTTTTTAATCATTTTTTTCATTAGCGAGCTCTATTTGATAGGCTAGGTTAGAGATTTCATCTACATTGAGCCTAGGTTATGCAAAGAATTCTTGAGGAATTAGAAGAGTTACCATCATTATTTATAAATACAAGAACTATTGTTCAAGGGAGAACATGCTTTTGAGTTTCACTTGTATGGTGAATCCACTTGGGAAGGTAATAGGTGTTACTTTCTTTCAGTTATTTATTGTTATCTTTTGTGATTCCTACATGAATAGATATGCTAAGTTGTGTTATGTCTTTAATACATTTTTCATGATTTTTTGACTAATGCTTAACTAACTTTCTTTGTAATCGTCTCTATAGTCTTTATGCTGAATGAATCAATATTGGCTTATGAGTCATGAAAGCTTAAGTAATATTAGGTGAATTATGCCCCTCATGACTTAGAGCTTGCAGTGAATCTTCACACTTTACAAGTGTGGTAGGATTATTTATTAGGAAAACCTTTTAAACTCAAGAAAAAAAAATTGGGACTCAAGTATATTTTGACTCAAACTAATTTGAATACACTCCAAAGACATTGGCTTGAGTTTTTATCTGACTATGACTTTGATATCAGTTACATCAAGGGTAAAAAGAATAAAATAGTAGATGCTCTTAGTCACATAAGGTATATTGTAGCTATATCTACTATTAGAAGTACCTTTAGGGATTATGTGATTGATTTCTCTCTGAAAGACAAATTTTATTATCAAGTTATGAAATTATTTTTAGAAAATGCTAGGAATCCTTGGTACAAAGGATTCAGTTTGGAGAGTGATAGTCTTTTGCATTACAATAAATGGTTGTATGTGCAAGATTGAGAGAATATATGGATCACAATGCTTAAGGAGTTATACAATACCCCTTATTTAGGACATCCATGTATAACCAATCTCATGGCATATCTCAAACCATTGTATTTTTTGAAAAAAATCAAGAAATATGTGGTAGATTATGTGTCACATTGTCTAGAGTGTCAATGAGTGAAAGTTGAGCATGTGGATCTAGTTGGATTATTATATCCACATGATATTCTAGAATGGAAATGATAGGTGATTAGTATAGACTTTGTCTAAAGATTTTTGATGTCATAGAATATGCATGATATGATCTTGATAGTTTTTGGCAAACTAACCAAGGTAACTCACTTCAGACCATGTAATTTGATAAATGATGTACCTACCCTTACAAAGATATTTGTGAAGGAAGTGTACAGGTTGCATGTTTTCCTAGAGAAGATCATTTTAGATCATGATCCAAAGATGACTTCAAATTCAGATTTGGGTATGTAACTTAACTTTAGTATGGCTTACCACGTAGAGACTAATGGTCAGACTAGAGATTCAATCAGGTGCTTGAAAATATTCTTTAAATGTAATACATGGATAATTAGTATAATTATGATGATTATCTTCCATTAGTTGAGTTTGCATATAATAACTCATATCAGTCTGCATTGAAAATGACACTATTTGAGGCACTTTATGGGAGAGAGTGCTCGACTCCCATTTTTTGGGATAAGTTAGATGACATGGTAGTCTTTGGACCCAATATGCTCTTAGAGATGGAAGATAAAGTTAGACTGATCAAGAAGAGATTGGCTAAGGCCAATGATAGATAAAAGAGTTATGCAAATCTAAAGAAAATACAGAGACACTTCATAGTTGGTGATAAAGTGTTTTTGTGAGTAAAACCACAAAATAGCTTGATTAAATTTGAGAATTTTATAAAATTGTCACTAAGATATGTGGGACCTTTCAAGGTATTATAAGTGTTAAATCCTATTGCATATAGGCTTGTATTACCACCAAAATTAGCTCTTTTACATAATGTCTTTCATGTATCATATCTTAAGAAATTTATAGCTTATCCTACACGTGTTAGATTGGAATGCTTTGCAAGTTCTAGATCCTAAGGTGGTCACAGTAAAAGTAATCAAGATAATTGACACACATAAAATCTATTTATGTAACAAAGAGATGTCACATTGCAAGGTCTAATATGACCAATAATTTAAGGATAGTGCTACATGGGAGGACTATGATTAGTCTTTTAAAAGATTTCTATATTTATTTGATTGATTAGATACTATTATGTTATTTTATTTTAATAGAACAATATTTTATTTCAGATCATATGTTTAAATAATAGTCATCCATGACAATGACTATCTTTAGGGAGGAAGAATGTTACATCCCGATTCCTTATTAAACTAACTATTTGACTATTTATAGATGGTTATGGTAGATACACATGATATTGACTATATTTTTTTATTAAGCTTAGTATTATGTTATTTTGGGATATTAGTATGTTGCTTAATTATATGATAATTCATGATTTCTTAGTATGGGATGATTTATGTATGCATTTACATTTTCGAACATATTAATGAATTATTGTAGTCATATATTATTTCTTATGATTATCATGTGAAAAGGTCTAACTACCTATGTGTTTTGAGGTGAATGTAGGATGTTTATTCCCTTGAATCTGTTAGAAGGAAAGCATCATCAAAAGGGTGGTGTAGATGGAGACGCCATTGGTTTCTAGAATGCTAGCAAAAACTTGCACACACCACGATAATTAGTCATGTTAGAATGCATTTAAAAATGATTGTATTGGTGTTTGTTTAAATTGTTTATTTCTATGGTTGCTTGAGTAGGAAAACTATAGGAATAAAAATCCCTTATGTGGTTAGCCTAGTATGTCATTGTTATTTTAGAGGTAAAATTAATTAATGTAAAATTTAAATTTGAATTATATTATTATTTTTCTAATAAATTATCAAAACATCATTTAATGCTGAATAGGCTAAATATGAAATTAGAATTTCATAATAAAATATAAAAAGGGGGAAAAAAATTAAAAACAGAAAAATAAAATAAAATTTAGGAGAAAAAGAAAAGATTTAAAAGAGCCTAAAATTAACAAAAAGATAAAAAGAAAAACTAAAACTAAAACAAAAAGTTGGAAGATAAAATTAGCATTTATTGTTCTAGTTAATAGATGACAAGAAAGAGTTTTGACATAGTTTAAGCATCGGAAAGGAGAGAAGAAGAATAAAGCGAGGACATAATAGGCATAGAGAATAAACCCATGTGGTTTAATAGTAAGTGATGTATAAAAATTCATTATTATATTGATGGAATAACACTCTTGCTCAATAGATAATAACATCTTGATTCAAAACGTAGGAACTATTATTGAAACAAGATTGGGTCAAAAAGTTTAGTTGTTGATATTATCTTTCTAAACTCTAGTTATAGATTTAAAACCATTATATTAATTCTAGATCGATTCTGGTCAGGACATTATGCTTTTGCTTTGGATTTCCATATTTTGTTGAATTCAGATCGCCAGTCCATTCTAAAATGTCTTAATAAAATCCTTATCCAAAACATTGGCTAAGCTTTAGAATTTTCTCATAGAACTTTAGAATATATATTAGATTATGTTGGTATGGTTATATTTATGCTAAATAAATATCTGAATAAGTTTTGCATATAACTTTATCATAATATTTGAATAAAATCCTTATCCAAAAAGCTTTAGGCGTTAGGATAAAAAGAATGGTGTCCCATTCCTGGTCTTCACACTAAAACAATAAATTAACTAATTTCCATGTGGCATCAATATTTAATGTTCAGATAAAATTTTCATCTGATAAACTCCCTAAATTGGTATTATACTGATCTATTGGTGAACATAAAATGAGAAAAAATTGTCTTTATCTTTCAATGAAGGAGTAAAACTCCAATTGAGTCCTTAGGTGTCTCATATTATAATTACAAATTTAAGTATTATAATTAAAATTTTATGAATCCTTTAAGTGTCAACCCAGATCTGGGGAGGCGCTATTAGTAATAAGCATCATTTTGTATTAAAACCTTCTTTCATTTATAAAAACATCGAGCCTATTTAAAATCCGTTTTCAGCTTATATAAGTGTTGATTTTATTTAAAACTTTTATAAAAGCGTTGAGTTTTCAAAACTTCCATGTAAATTGTGAGTTGAAAATTTTTGGTATTTGGATATTCCTTTAGGTGTCGACCTATATTTGTAATAGATTCTAAGTGCATCAGGCCCATTGTTTTAGCTATGCAGCCTTATTATGTGTCTTTTAGTGGATTATACCAACTTCCATCTCAGATATACAATTGTTGGACTGATAAAATTCTTTACCTTTTAGAGCTCATTTTAAATCAGATTATTTGGGGTGCATAATTATAATAGAGAACAACATATTAAGCAGATCAATTATTTAAGTTTGAGAAACAAAGCAATAAACTGAGTGCTTTATTAAAATTGGGGAACGAATTAAGAGTTAGGTCGATTTATAATTTGTGACTTAATGTATTAAATCGATTTATTATCCATAAAACTTAAACACTTATTTTAGCACACCATGTTTTATTAAAAAGATTCATATGATTAGAAATCTTAAACAACTAATTGGTAAGTGATATTGTCGATACTATTAAGCTAAGCAAATTACACTAAGTTTATAAAAGTACATTGGGATGTGTACCATTATAAATAGACTTATACAGAAATATCTACCCTTTTATTTTTAATGGGACTAAAAGATTAAGAGAAAGGATGGATTTGGAGAATAAGACTCAAGAGTTTAAAATATCTTTCCAAGCATGTTTTAATAGGTCAATTTAGAAATCATGGAAAGATATATAAATAAAAAAAGATTATAATAATATTATAATCTTAAATAGCCATAAATTTATTTCATTATGAGGCTTTTAAAATATAGATAAAAAATAAGAAGATGAAATATCTTCTCTTTGGATATCGGTAGTATTTTTTGAAAAGATTGTTCTTATTTGATCACCTTATAGTGAAACTGGGGAGATTTCCTTAACTTGTTTTGCATAATGACTTAATTGTTTTTCATCTAAATTTTCTAGTCATAAATTCTCTTAAAAATTACATTTATGAATATTGCCCGAAAAGTGCAAAACTTGTGTGAGAGTAATATTAAAGAATTAAATTCTTAGGTGTAATTTGAAGTTAAACAGGTTTACTTCTTTGTCTCATGGAATATACTTAGAAGGATTATAAAAACTCCTTAAATATGGAATATGACAAGTAGAATGTTAAAAATAAGTTATGTCTATGGGGTTTAAAGTATTTAAAATAGTATTCAAGGAAGACATATAAATTGGAAAAATGAGAAAATTTGAACTATAGTTTATTAAACCTCAAAATTAACCAAATGGATAAACTAGACCTTACGTGTTATGAGATAAACATGGGTTCTATTTTTATAATGAATGTCTATAATGAATGTTTCCATATATTCTTAAATGTTTTATGAGTTGAATTTATTAGTTATACTAGTTTTTGGTAATATAGATTGCCATAAGGTGTAGAGAATTAGAAACCATTTTTCTGTTCAAAATGTATAGTAGATTTGAATGTTTACCCAGGTGGTATGTTGATGAGCATTATTTATAGTATGGGTTAGAATATAATGAAAGATTCATGCATATGTTAGATGGAATTAGTATATGGTGTTATCATTCCTATTTATAGCATGTCTTGTGTTGCATTTGTTAAGTGGAATGTAAGTTATTGAATCTTATAATTGAATTTATGTTTAACCAAACTACATTGTTAATGCATAGTAAGGAGTGAGATAGACTTCACTGACTTACTAGCATTATAATGTTAGATGAATATAATATGATCAATTGGTGTGCATGAAATTGACAGATCTATAGATCATTTTATATTGTTATTCATAAAGCTTTGGCCAAAGTATATTTAGTAAGAAAGTATCATTCATAGGTATGATTTACATTTATGTGTGATATCTTGTAATAGATTGTGCTTTATATGATACACTGCATGTTTAATTAGTTAGAAATCATACAACATATGGGTACTAGCGAGTCTCTCTAGATTCTTGTACTGTCAGTATCTACCTATCCATGAAGGGAAGGCCATTTCCTAATGGGATAGTGTAGGGGATCATTGTTCCATGGTGTGTAAAAATGCTCAGATGATGCTCTCCTCCCTACAATAGTACTACTTATCACGATGACACTTGAGATTGCCAAAGATACTTGAAATTCAGGAACTGAGCTCCGAGGCAACCAAGTATCCTATTTGTACATTGTAAAATATTGTATTTGAAATTAAATAATTGTAATTTACTATTGATTCACATTGACATTGGTTATTATGTATTTTGTTAAGTTTAAAAAGTAATTATTACTTTCGTTATTGAGTTTTCATACTCTTATAATTTAGAGATATGTACTCATATTGTATTATGAATTATTATCATAATTGTAAATGATTACTTTAATCATCTATGTTAGACTCTCAGGTTGTAGTTTATTTTTACATGTGTTAATTTTAAATTAAAAATATATATATTTCAGTGTTTTATGTGTTCTTTCTTCATTAGTTGTAGTACTTGGTTGAAGAAGACTGTTGGCATGTATCAAGAGGAAGTTTTTAAAGCAAGAAAAGGTAGGCTTAAAGTAAGGGGGATTTTATAATATCTTACCAATATGGTCTTCTCTTATTTATTATCTTTTTGAGTCCTTAGGATCAGTTGGCGCACACTTTATTATTATGTTAAAGGGGAAGAAAGTTCCTATTTTGAGAGTGCTTGAAGAGATGGAAGGAAGGTGAGTTGTATATTGTATTATGATGGGTATTGACATAGTGAAAAAGGAGGGATTATTATAGAGTTTCCAATAATGTCATGGTGATGTCATAGATGTGTCTAGGTGAGTGGATGAAGTTCCTTGGTAGTCTAAGTGATAATGACAAAGTGTTCAATATGTTTTTCCTAGTATGCTTGAAGGAGGCTTGGTTGATATTCATTTTTGTCATAGCTAAAGTTATTCACGGATGATTATGGTGATTTACACATGTACAAGGGGTCCTATAAGAGGATTTTTATGCTTTGAGAGCTTGTGTACATGAGTGGATTTCATCTATTTAATCATTTTTTTAATCTAAACATTTTGGGTCTAGTGGTAGAAAAGTTGAGTAGGCAGTTTACTAACATCATAATTACCACATGTGGATGAGTCATGGGGAGTTGGTCATATCTTTATGATCACATTAGTCCCAAGTTTTTATGGTCTAAATCTCAATCCATGTGATAAATCTCATCCAAAGATATGTGTATGCAAATTTGGGTTTCTAGGGATTTCGATAGTGTTTTATATTTCAAAAGAATCAAGTAAGCAATTTGGTGACATCATATCCAACACATATGAAAGTTTCAAGATAAAATTGATATATGGATTAATTCCCTTATGAGAGAAGATCTTATGTGCTAAATTTTAGGTCATGTGACTAGGCATGATAAAATATATATACAAGTGCAAAGTTGGCATCCTAGGTAGTTTGACAATATTTTCCCATACTTGGCCAAATTTGTATGTGGAAATAAAACCTGAGTAAAAATTTTGATTTACTCATATTTTGAATGTGTGATAGTTTTATAATGAGTTGATCATATGGGTTTATTCAATTTTATGCCTAATTGATATGTACTAAATTTTAGGTCGTGCGATGAAGTGAATTAAAAGATATGCATGTGCAAAGTTGGCCTTCTAGACAGTTCTAAGCATAGTTGGCTTTGTGGCAAAAAAATATGAGTGAACAAATTAATGACATTATATCTCACATGCATGAGGGTTATAGGAGTAGATTGATATATGGTTGGATTATCCTATGTGAGGAGACCATATGATCCAAGTTTTAGATCATGTATCTTAACGCAACAAAAATTATTAAGGTCCAAAGTTGGCCTTCCAAGTAGATTCCAATGGTTCCCATAGTTGATTTTACAAAAGATAAATATTAGGACCAAATGAAGATTTGATAATGAGTGGGTGTTTCTATAAATATAGATCAATTATGCATATTGAGCAAGATGAGTTCAAAGTGTTTGATGTTTAACACTAAGAAAAAGTAAAAGATAAGGATATAACAATAAATAGGCATTTGTACAGATTGATCAAATGGTGAGTGCTATAATATAAAGACTAAGCTAATCCATAGAGATCAACGATGTGTATGTGGTCAAGATTGTAATATTTCATGAGATGAGGTCAATTGTTGAAATTTTAACATCTAGGTAGTGGTGCACTATGAGTTAAAGTTCGAATAAGATAAATAGTGCATGATTGATCTAAGCAGTGAAGAAATGAGATGATAGCATTGTGTTTGAGGTTTAACTATGACCATTTGAATTTAAATATTTGAATTTAACAAAGGAAAGACTAGTGTTTGATTTTTAGGCCATATCTTTGGATACAAATAGAATTTTCTCATGATGTAAAAAGAGAATTTATAAAGGACTCCAAGATGCATTTAGTAATATAGATTTTAATGTCTGAAAGTGTGTATAGTAAATGTTATGAAGGTTCAAAATTGACTATGTGTTTGAACATGAACTATAAATGACTCAAAAATCATAATTTAGATTGTGTTGATGTTATTTCGATGTTTTATAATGACTTGTATATTAGAGAGTGTTATAGAATCCACGAGGATCATCTATATGGATTTTTTAGGTGTGATAAATCTATCTTAAGTATGAACAATTCTTAATAAGTTGAGTGTCTATTTATTCATGATGTTCCTATGTACAAGGTCATTTCTTGAGTTGATTGAGCATACATATAGGTGATTAGGGATGATTGTGATCATTTTAAGTTGTTGAAGGGGTCATGTAGAGTGGACCTATACATTTGAAAATTGTCATGTGTTCTTGGTTTGCACAAAGAAGTGTCAACGAGGTGAATGGGTCATCATAGGACTTAAAAGGTGACTCAAACTTATTTGAAATAGTGTTAAGCATGGGATATACTAAGAGGGTGGGGGGAGGCTGAATTAGTATATCATAAATCTTATAAACTTTCACTTACTCAAATTCCACTTAACCATGCATTTAAGATATGCAATAAAACTAAAATAATAAACACCACACAAGATAGAGAGAGACAACAGATTTAACGTGGAAACCCAATGTGGTGAAAACCACAAAAAATAATCTCAAGTATATGAATGAGCACCAACTCAAACTACAATATGTGCAAGCACCAACTTGTAAGAGCACCAAACCCTTTGCTGAGCACCAACATAAAAATTATTCATGAGCACCAACCCACAAGAGCATAAATATTTTGCGTATACCACACAACTATCTCTCAATGTTAATTTCTCAATAAATGATAACACACTACAATATCTCTTTCTTTTCTCTCCTTTGCTCTTCTAATCTAGATATGACAATTACAAATCATGGTCTCTTCTTCCATATTATGAATGGATTCTCAAGCCTTTATTTATAGCTTTCAAAATGACCTTTGGTATTCACTCTTTGTGACCCTTCAATCCTCATGGAAAATGGCACCAAGATTACATGACCCTTCGTATCCTTGCATTTGAAAATTCATATGATGACCCTTCATAAGCAAATGCGTCTTTTCCTCTTTTGTCTTTATCTTGGTGACTTTTTATATTCCTCAAAGTGTCCCTTCATGGAAAAATGCACCATACCCTCTTTTGTCTTCACATGGTGACTCTTGGAATTCTTCAAGATGACTCTTTATGAGAAAATGCATCCCATTCCTCTTTTGTCTTTACCCCATGACTCTTTGACTTCTCCATGGATCCTCTTTTGACTTATATGCAATGAAAAATATATTCATTAATATTAAATAAATATTAGCTCATATTAGCTAAGATATAAATATTAAAAATATCATTAAATTCAATGCGGCCTTTATCACCAATAATACTAGACCTTTGACATCAATGACAATATTTCCAACAATCCCCCCCTTTGTCATTGATGTTAACCTCAAACTGAAAATGCCATATCTTGAAATCTACACATACTATCATTTGAAAAACATAGAGTAACTCCCCCTTATTGTAGCAACTTGTACCTATTCCATGTACCTATTTCTATACCTGTACCTATTTTTTTCTTCTCCCTCTTTGACATCAATGCAAAAGGGCCTACTTGGAGCTAACACTTATCTCCTCCTCGATTGATGCTGATCCTTAATGGTAGGAAGTAAAAGAGATTACTCCCAACTCCTCTTGTAGATATTTGATTGTGTCATTTGATCATGCCTTTGTGAAGATATCTGATAACACATATAAATTGTTACCTATCCTCTGAGCATTTGCAATCAACTCATTTGAATCTTTAATTTTAATCTCAAAACCTTTTGCATAAAAATTTAATGTGTGTCCATGATCACATATTTGACTTACACTCAATAGATTATGCTTAAGACCTTTTACATACAATACATTTCTAGTCTTGGTTCTACCATTATCCAAAAGCAAAGTACCTTTTCTAGCTAGCCTGGTAGTGGTTTTATCTCCAAATTTCACTATGCCACCAATAATCTTCTTTAGAGTTATGAACTTACTATTGTCTCATGTCATGTGCCTCGAACATCCACTGTCAATGAACCATGGTTTTTCTTCATTTCTTGCATGCAAAGCTATCTAAACTAACATAGAATCTTCAGGTTGTTTCTTCTACCATGAACATGTCTAAACCTTCTTCTTGATGAATGGAAACTTGGAACTCTAGTCCTTATTGACTTACTCAAACATTCTTCTATAGTACCAGGCTATGTGTCTGAAGTTATTGTAATTGTAACATATTATGGCCTCTTCATTAAATCCTGATTGAGGAGCAAAAGGTTTGTGGCTTCTGCTTGACTCTGTATGAATTTCCTTCTCCTTATTTCTAAAATTATTATTCCTTTTTTAACATTATATTTTTTAATGACTATATCCATTACAATAAAAATTGTAACCGTAAAAATAAGACATGATTGCCTTTTGTATCTCTGTTTCTTCCAATTTTCTTTGTTTGAGATGTCCTTTATAGTCTTAACTTCTTCCTTTTTTATTTCCTCTTTTGTAAGAGCTTTAGCATAGCTCTTTCCTTTTTCCTTGTCTATGAAATTAGTGGCCTCCCCTTTCTCTTTTTCAAATCTGATACTTTTCTTATTTGATATTGCCTTTTGGCTTTCTAATATCTTATTCAACAAGTTAGTGTTATCCTCAAATTACGAATCACTGACTAATTTATCATTAACTGCTTTCTTAATATCTTCTTTTATAGAGGCAATTTCAATAACATATTTTTCACATTCTTTACTTACTTTTTGCGATTGTGTTATTATATCTTTTTTATTCCTTTTAGCTTCTTCAAAGTGTGCTTGTAGATCATGAATTATTTCCTCTGACTCCTTTTCATTTTTCTCGATCTAGTGCTTCAATCTTCAATTCTTTTTCTCAATATCTTCTAATTCTTATAAAGCACAAATGAGTTATCCTTCCAAATTTACCTTGGCTTCATACTCACTTTCATCATGTTCTTCTTCTTGATCATCTATACTTTTGCTTACAGAGGCATCTTCATGTATGGTCATGAATAGATTATCTTCTTCATCTGAGTCACTGAATCCACTATCTTTGATTGAGCTAAGATATTTATAATATAAAATCTTCTTCTTTAATCTATTCTTATATTTGCCTTTGAATTTTTTTCTTGTATGTAGACTTTCCTTCTTCATTGTCATCATTATTCTTATCTAGGTATATATCTACAAAATGTCCAATCTTACCACATTTAAAACATTTAAATGAAAATTTTCTTTGATATTTACCTATGCCCCTTTTTGGTTTACGAATGAAAAGAGCTCCATTGTCATCTTCATCATTATTGGAGCTATCACTTGATTCTTGAATCTTAGCCTTATCTTTATTTAATTTCTCTAAAGAATATTCCCTTTTTGAGGGTTTCTCTTATTTGGTCTGCATCTCATATGCCATAAGAATACCATGTATTTCATCCATATTTATCTTGGCAAGATACTTCATCTCCTCGATTGCTGAAACCTTTGCATCATATCTCATTGGTAGAGATCTCAAAACCTTTTGTACCACCATTAATTATTCTAACTTTCCTCCAATACCTTGAATCTGATTTACTATTTGATCAACCTACAAAAGATAACTTGCTATATTTTCTTTCTCTTCCATCTTCAAACTCTCAAACTATCTTTTGAAAGTCTAAAGCTTAGCCCACTGAACCTTTTCATCACCTTTGTAAATATTTTCAAGTTTTACCCAAGTATCATGAATAGATTTACATTGCATAAATTTAACAAATTTTGATTCACATAAACCACATAAAATATCATTTAAAGATTTATCATTATTTTGACTTGCCTTCTTTTCTATTAGAGTAGTTACAAGTGTTTGTGGCTCTTCTTATTCCTCCAACACTACTTTCCAAATGTCAAATCCAAGGGCCATCAAGTAAGTCCTCACCCTTATGCTCCAAAAGGCATAATTTAACCCATCAAACAAAGGTGCCTTAGCTATATAAAAATCTCCATATAATCTAGTCATCGTGCTTTCCTTGATCTACTTTCAAGCTATTAAACTCTTTCTGGAGGAACCTGTTCTGATACCAATTATTAATCATGGGATATATTGAGAGGGGGGAGTTGAATCATTATATCATAAATCTTATAAACTTTCACTTAATCAAATTCCACTTAACCATACATTCAATATATGCAATAAAATTGAAACAATAAACACCACACAAGATAGAGAGAGATACCAGATTTAACATAAAAACCCAATGTGGGAAAAACCACAGAAAATAATCTCAAGTATATGAATGAGCACCAACTCCAATTACAATATTCAAAAGCACCAATTTACAGGAGAACCGACCCCTTTGCTGAGCACAAACATAATAATTATTCGTGAGCACCAACCCATAGGATCACAAATCTTTTATGTATACCACACAGATATATTTCAATGTTGATTTCTCAACAAATGATAGCACATTACAGTATCTCTTTCTTTTCTCTCCTTTGTTCTTCTAAGATGGATATGACAATTAGATATCATGCTCTCTTCTTCCATATTACAAATGGCTTATCAAGCCTTTATTTATAGCTTTCTAAATGACCTTTGGCATTCACCCTTTATGACCCTTCAATCCTCATGGAAAATGGTGCCAAACTTGCATGACCCTTTATATCCTTGTATTTGATAATTCGTATTGTGACCCTTCATAAGAAAATGCATCCTTCCTCTTTTGTCTTTACATTAGTGACTTTTCATATTCCTCAAAGTGTCCCTTCATGAAAAAATGTGCCATACCCTCTTTTATCTTCACATGGTGACTCTTAGAATTCCTTAAGGTGACTCTTCATGAGAAAATATGTCTGATTCCTCTTTTGTCTTTACCCAATGAATCTTTGACTTCTCCATGGGCACACTTTTAACTTATATGCAACCAAAAATATATTCATTAATATTAAATAAATATTAACACACAATAGTCAAGATAATAATATTAAAAACACCATTAAATGTAATGGGGCCTTTATCACCAATAATGTTAGAGCTTTGACATCAATGAAAATATTTCTAACATTAAGTGTGACCCATGTAAGATGACTTAAAGGTGAAGGCATGTGTTATGTCTGACAAGGAATATTATGGACATGATAATTCATGAAGGCTCTAAAAATAGTGAAATCAAAATCATGATTTCTAAACCTGAATATGGAATTTTCATTGAGAGGATAGTGTTGTGGAGCAAAGGAAAGGGTGGGTGCATAGTAGATGAGTTGATGAGCAAAGAATATTGAATAAAGTGTGTATGATGCATGGGTCATATTTATATTATTAGAATAATTATGTTTTTGGTTTAGGATGAGCGAATAGGTCTAAAATGATCTAAAATTATGTTTTAAATGCTTTGAGAGTAGAAAGCTGAAGAGAGATGGTATACTTTGTATCTCTATTAGATTGGTAGGCAATAATATTCTAGGAGATGTTATGTTCATAGGTGTTTTTGTGGCTTCTCAACATCTATGGGGTTATAACATCCTAGTCAAAGTAAAACTTTTTAAAGGTCTATTTGTTGTGGTAGCTTAGCTAGATAGGTGTAGTAGCTCCCTGTGAAATTGTAAACTCAATAAATAAGGGATAGTAGTTTCTTGATCAGTTGTACCTGGTCCAAATTGGTTCTTATTATTATATGATAGTATTCAAATTGTAGGTTCTAATGGGTTTTCACCCCCAAGAGGGTTTTCCACATATGTCATCTGTTATGTGCTTGATCTTTCATTATTTCTCTTATTCATTGCTATAAATGATGTGTATGCTTCATGAATGTTTGTGATAATTGATTAAGAGTTTGAAAGGATTGAAGTTAAAGTTGAATTATCTAGCTACATTGATTTACCCCCCTTTCTCAATGATTTTACCTCTAATAATTGGTATCAGAGTAGGTCCTTGTAAGTTTAACCACTTGAAGGTGATCAAAGGTATAATGGTTGATAAAGAGGTTGTGGATTATCTTAAATATAAACTAGCATGTACTTTATCAAATGTCAATTAAATAATGGATGATGCAAAGATGTAAGTGAAATATCTAGAAGCAATAGTTAAGAATATGTAGGTCATGATGGTTAAAGGTCTCAATCAAAGGGAGGAACAATTAGAAAATAAATTCATGACTTACTCAGATGTGCTCTTATGTAAGGACAAAATGGATTTTAGCTCCACCAAAAGGGTGAAGAATTAAAATTCAAAGATAGGTAATGATCAAGAAAAAGGAAGGTCAAATTTGAAAGATGTCTTCAATGGGTAATGCTTCTCTTATAATTAATTTTGTCATAGATATAGGGATTTTGATTTCTCTCCAGAGATCAAAATGAATCTTATATACCAAAATTGTAACCAATGAGGTCATACAGTCAAAAAATGCAAAAGATCTTTTTGAAAAAAAAATATACAAGTCATTGACACCATCAAATGGTTCAAGAAGACTAAGTCTAAGATTGAAGAAGAATAGAAATAGAATTTAATTAGTCCACCATAAATAAGAGTTAATGTTTGTTCAAGTAACCTTACATACCCAAGAATATGGGAACAAGAGATGGTTCGTAGATAATGGATGCTCAAATCATATAGTAGGAGACAAGAGCAAGTTTCTCTTTGTTAGGAAGATCAGCCCTGGTTTAGTAAAATTCGGTGATAACAAATTTGATAACATAGCAAAGGTAATATGAGTTTGGATAATAGTCATTCTATTATTGATAATATATTATATGTAGAAAGTTTGAAACATAATCTCTTAAGTGTGAGCTAAATATTTAAGCAAAGAAATGTTGTAACTTTTCATGATGATGCATGTGAAGTAAAAAAGTTTAGAAAATTAGTTATAAATGTTTATAAAATAGAAAACATGTATGTATTCCATGAATCCAAGGAGGAGTTCTTTATGATTAAAATGGAAAAAAGTTGTATTTGACATATCAATTTTGATAATATGGTAAAGATTAGTTCAAAGGGGTTGGTAAGGCATATGCCCAAGATTTCTAAGATTCTTTATTCTCTTTGCAAGGCATGTCTTCATGGGAAGAAAACCAAAAGAAGATACAAATCCAAAGAATTATCTACTACAAACTCATTAGAGATGACCTAAACTGATCTATGTGGACCTATGAGAACCCAAAGTATTCAAGGTAATAACTACTTCATGCTTCTCATTGATGATTTTACTAGGATGACTTGCATATTTTTTCTTAAATAAAAATAAGAAAAATTTGAAAAAATTATGGCATTTAGAGTGCTTATATAAAATGATAAAGTGTAAAATATCAAGTGTGTAAGATTAGATAGAGGAGGTGAGTTTTGTTCTCATGAATTTGATGATTTTTATGAAATATAAAGCATAAGGAGACAATATTCTGCTACTAGAAAACCATAACAAAATGGTGTTATTGAAAGAAAGAAAATTGTTCAATATATGAGTAAAACCATGCTTCAAGATTCTAGACTATCAGATGGTTATTAGGAAGAGGAAACCTACACTTAAGTTTACATCCTAAACATGTGCCAAATCAGATTAAATGGTGATAAGACTCCTATGAATTATGGAAGAATAGATTAGCTAATGTCAAAAATTTTAGAGTGTTTGGGAGTAGGTGGTTCATCAAAAGAGATGAATAGAATCTTTAAAAAAATGATTTAAGGTTTGATGAGGGCATCTTCTTAGGTTACTCTTCTATTAATACTACCTATGGGTGTTTCAACAAGAGACATCACAAGATTGTTGAAAGTTTAAATGTAAGGGTAAATGACATAAGTAGAGTTAATAAGACAAAATTATATGTAAGTGAATCAATTCAGAATTCTATTGCGAATAGTGATAAGTTATCTATTCAAACAAATGATGAAGATGAAGAGGAGTAAGAAAGATAAGACTCTAAATCTCCATCTATAAGAATTCAAAAAGATCATCCAATCTCTCAATTTTTTGGAAATGTTAGTGTAGTTTTAAATACTAGAAGAAAAATGTTAATCAATCATAATCAATGAGACTCAACTCTGTTGTCTATGATTCAACCCAAAACATATATGGAAGCTAACAAAGATGAAATTTTTATTGATGAAATGGATAAAGAACTTGATAAATTTGTAAAAAATGAAACATGGTATTTAGTTCCTATCCTAAAAGAAAAAAATTTGATATGGGCCAAATGAGTTGTTAAATCAACCTTCATAGAGATTTGAAGGTTTGTGGTTTTTAAGTTATTCTTGTTTTTGTCAAGATTTAGGCCTAATTGTCATGTTTGTTTGTGAATAAATTATAATACATAGGATGATCTAGGTGTTTCAAATTGGTGTGTTTGAGTGGGAATATGAGAGTGCTCCAGATATGAACTTTTAGGTCCTAATGATGTCTACTGAAAATTGTGGGCTCTTCACATTTTAGGTAGGGTTACAAGGAGACTAGATAGGCATAGTAAGAAGAAGAGTGATTTTTAATCAGTTCCTCACAAATATAAAGGTATGAATGTTTCTATAATATTTACCAAGTTGGCTTAGATTTGTTTTCTATTTGGTGAGTAGCATGAAGTTTTGTTAGTGGTCCCTGAGATGGTTTGAGAGGGAAGGCTAGTAAGCCTGTATGTTGGTTCTTCATTTTGTATGGAGATATCTAGATGATAAAGGGATGAAATAACTCAAAATTCATAGGGTGAGTCCATCTCAGATGTCTCTTGATTATTTCAATCAGATTTTAGTGTTTTCTTTGTTATTTATTTATTAGTTGCATTACTTGGTTGAAGAAGAGTGTTGGCATGTAGTAAGAGGAAGTTTTCAAGGAAATAAAAGGTAGGATCAAGGTAAGGGGGTGTTTGTACTATCTTTCAAATATGGTGTTATATTATTTATAGTATTTTAGGTCCTCAAGATCAGTTTTTTCCCACTTTATCATTATGCCAAAGGGGGACAATGCTCGTATTTTGAGAGTGCTTGAAGAGAGAGGAGGAAGGTGAGCTCTATACTATTTTATGATGGGTGTTAACATCAATGATAAAGGGAGAGATTGTTGGAGAGTTTTTAATTATGTCATGTTGATGCCATAGAGGTGTCCATGTGAGTGGATAAAGTGCCTTGATATTCTAAGTGATAATGACAAAGTGTGTATTGTGCTTATCCTAGTATTCCTGAAGGAGGCTTGGTTGATCTTTAGTTTTGGCATAGTTAGATATGTTCAATGATGATTATGGTGATTTGAGAATATTTAAGGGGTCATATAATAGGTTTTATATAATTTTATTGATTTTGTGCATGAGTGTTTTTCATTTGATGATCATTATTCTCATCTAGACATTTTGGGTCTAGAAGTAGAAAATATGAGTAGGCAATAGGCTAACTTCATAATTTACACATGTGAATGATCTAGGGGGCGTTGGCCATATGGTTGTGATCACATTAATCCCAATTTGATATGGTAAAATTCCTAGTTCATGTGATGAATCATATTCAATTATATGTGTATGCTAAGTTGGATTCCCAGGCATTTTGGTAGTGTTTTCTATGTTTAAACAGAGGCAAGTGAGCATTTTGGTGATGTCATATCTTGCATGTATGAAAGTTCAAAGAGTATATTGATATATGGATGAATTAAATTATGATATAATATCTTATGTGCTAAATATCATGTCATTTAACTAAGCACAACAAAATATATGTAAGTTCAAAGTTGGGCTCGCAAGTAGTTTGATAGTATTTTCCCATACTTCACCAAATTTGCATGTAGTAAGAAAAGCTAAGTAAGCATTTTGAATAAGTTATATTTCACATGTTTGGTAGTTTTATAATTATTTGATCATATGTGTTTGTCTAGTTTTATGCCTAGTTGATATGCACTAAAGTTTAGGTCATGCGATGAAGCACATCAAAAGATATGCATGTGCAAAGTTATCCTTCTAGGTAGTTATAGGCATAGTTGGCTCTATGATAGAAAATTTTAAGTGAATAGATTAATGGCATTATGTCTTGTGTGCATGAGGGTTTTAGGATTAGATTGTTATATGGTTACATTATCTTATGTGAGGAGATCATATGGTCCATGTTTTAGATCAATAATCTTAGGGAAGTAAAAGTTATTAAGGTCCAAAGTTGGACTTCTAGGCAGATCGCAATGGTTTCCATACTAAGTCAAATTTTTGAGAGATAAAGATCAAGACCAAATGAAGATCTGATGGTGAGAAGGTTTTCTTACAAATATAGGTCAATGGTGGGTATTGAGAGAAATGAGTTCAAATTTTTTGATGTTTAACATTGAGCAAAAGTAAAGGATAAAGATCTAACAGTGAATGGTCGTTCATATAGTTTGATCAAATGGTGAGTTCTATAAGATAAATATCAACCTAATACATAGATATTGATGATGCATATATGGTCAAGATTAAAATATTTCATGAGATGAGGTTAACTATTTGAATTTTATTGTTTAGGCAATGGCATATTATGAGAAAAAGTTCAAATAAGATTGATGGTGCATGATAGATCTAACCAGTGAGGACACAAGATGATAAAATGGTGTTCAAGGTTTAACTATGACCATTTGAATTTAACAAATGAAAGACCAGTGTCTAGTTTTTTGACCATATCTTTTGATACAGATAAAATAATTTCATGGTGAAACAAAGTTGTAGAGGACTCCAAGGTGCATTTGAAATTATAGATTTGAAGGTTTGAAAGTGTGTATAGTCAAATTTATGAAGCTTCAAAGTTGATTGTGTAATTGACCATGGACTATAAGTGACCTGAGAAGGATAATTAAGCTTGTGTTGATGTTGTTTTAATGTTTCATGATGACCTAGCTATTAGAGAGTGTTGTATACTCCATGAGGATCATCTTGTTAGGAACCCATGTGACCCCTTTTCCTTAATTTTTTAGTATATTAGGTGTTGTGGATGCATATGCTTTGTAAGTCATCCTATGGGTATTTTGTTTTATCCCACATTTATGGGAAGTAGTAGTTTCTTATATTAGACTTAGTATATAATTAAGTGTTGAGGCCAATAAAGGCATCCATGAATTTATTGTATTGAGATTGCTCAAAAGTGGTTTCCCCCTCGAAGTATCTTACGATCAATATAATCCCTTTGGTATTTATGTTAATCATATAAATATGTTATTTCATACATTTTTAGTAAATTAATCTATTATTTCATGCATTTTCATTAAGTTGTAGGAAGATCCTCTCATCTGGTATCAGAGCGCTTTCCAGGGCCAAATTTTTTTTCCTTCAAAAATTCTTAACTCTATTATGTTACATAATTCATTTTAGTAATTTCTTATAAAGTCTTAACTCTATTCTATTCTATAATTTAAGTATTTTTCTATATCATAATAATCTATTTTAGATCAGGGTAAAAAATTAACTACATAACTATGGGAAGTGCTTGGATGAAATCCCTAAAACTTATTTTGAGGAGTACCACAAGAACTCTAACAACCCCTTTCTGATTGAGTAGTTATCATTTATGGGGAAAACTAAGAGCTCTCACTTAGAGGTAAATCTATGGCCATAAAATTTATAGAGAATGATAATTTCTTAGATAGCATTGGTGGCTAGAGTGATATCTTTTAACCCTTAGGTAGCCATTGAATCTTGGGGCCCATTTCTATCATTTTCAAAATATTTCTAGTTGACTATAAACAAATTAATCAACAGAGCATCCATAGAATATCAAAGGAATTGTAACCAGATATTTGATAGAAACTAAAAACCAAAAAATCTTTATTTTATTAGTTTCAAAAAACTATCCATAGAGCATCAAAAGATTGTCAGAGGACTTGAATCCAAATATAAAATAGAAACTAAAAAAAATGTTATTTGGGTCATAGTAGCAACCTGAACAAGAGAAAAAACATGGTGGAAGAACTTGTTTCCCTCAAGACCCATATCAAAGATCTTGATGAAAAAATTCTCAGCCTTAGTCTTCAACATACCACCATGAATAATAGATAGCATCCAGAGTCCTATTCACACACCAAGTTTTCCTCTTCCAACACTTTTTGTGGGCCAAAGCTTAATTTTCCTTGATTCAATGGTGTAGATTTGAATGGATGGATCTATTAGGTAGAACAATATTTTAGTATGCATAATTTTGATGCCAACAAGGTCCCTCTTACATCCTTTCATTTGAAACATGAATCCTTTCAATGGTATTGTTGGTATAACAAGGCTCATGTTGAGCCCATGTGGACTAATTTTTGTACCTTCATTTTGTAATGATTTGGCCTTAGTAATTTTTATGATTTCACTAGAGCACTTAGTAAACTTTACCAAATAGGAACCATGAGAGAATATCAAATAGAATTTGAAAAACTAGAAAATCACATAGAGTGATTGTCCAATGAATTCTTTAGTAGTTACTTTGTTATAAGACTAAAGGATGTAATCCAATAAGAGCTCAATTTTTTTTGGCCCAATACAGTGATAAAACCCCTAGGGTTGGATAAGTTGGCAAAGGACAAGATCATAACTCAGCAATCATTCAAATCCAATTTTGTTCCATTTATAAATACAACTCCATAATGATCTCAAACAATTCCAGCCCCTAAAATCACTCCTATCAAGCATTTGACTAATGTAGAGATACAAACCCATAAATAAAAAGGACTATGTTATAATTGTGATAAAAATTTCACTTAAAGACATCGATTTATAGAGCAAAATATCTACCTACTATATGTGTATTCTCCACCGAAAACCAAAGTTTTCAAAGATACTTAAGATATAGCAGATGATCTAGAAGAAGCTCCACCAGTGGTGGAACCAACTTCTTAGGAAGACCAACCAGAGATCTCTCTCCATGGCTTATTAGGAGTCCCTACCCCATAAACCATGCAATTTAGGGGTTACTTCATGAAGATCACTCTCACAATACTCATTGACTTGGGTAGCACTCATATCTTCATTGACCCTCGAATTTCCAAATAGGTTGATTGTTTTTTCCATCCTTGCTCCAACATTAAAGTCATGATTGTCTATGGGGGCACATTACATTATAAATAGAGGTGTTAAAATGTGTGTATCTCTATTGTATATTATAACTTTCACTCTGACATGTTTTCCTTACCCTTAGGTGGATGTGATGGTATTTTAGGATCCCAATGGTTATAAACACTTGGACCCATCTTATGATATTTTACTAAACTTTAGATGTATTCTTTAGATAATGTAAAAAAACACACATTGAAAGGCTTACAACCAAGGTCTTTTAACATCATAAGTTCACATTGCATGGAAAATCTTCTTAAGAAAAATTTACATAGCATCATTTCCCAACTCCATTCCTTTCAAATGTAGCCATCAATGGTCTCCATTATTCCCTCTGATCTAAAAACCATTATATAGAGGTATGCATGTGTCTTTGTCAAACCAGTGGGATTGACACCTTTATAGCCATACGACCACCATATTCATCTCCTTCCTAAGAGAGTTCCTACCAACATCAGGCCCTACCACTACCCATTTCATCAAAACACTGAGATCAAGATGCTCATTCAAGACTTACTAAAGCAAGGCATTATTCACTCCTGTAGTATCCCATATTCTTCCCCAGTTCTCCTTGTCTAGAAAAAAGATGGGTCATGGTGCCTCTATATTGACTTTTGTGCACTTAATTACATCACAATCAAGGATAATTTCCCAATCCCTATTATTTATGAGATTCTTGAAGAGATTTATCATTATCATTTTTTCTCCAAGTTGGACCTTTTCTCTAGATATCACTAGATCTAGCTTTATAAGGATGATATCTCGAAGATATCTTTTCACATGCATTCAAGCCACTATGATTTTCTGGTCATGCCCTTTGGCCTCACTAATTCTCCTTCAACATTATAGACATTAATGAATAAAATATTTCATCCCTATCTATGAAAATTGGTCTTATTCTATGATATCCTCATCTATAGTAAAACATGGCCTATGTATCTCTAACATTTGGAGCTCACACTACAAATTCTCTTTGATCATCATCTTTATGAAAAATAGTCTAAATATGTTTTTGGTTAAGATGAAGTGGAGTATCTTAGGCATATTTTTTTAGCCCAAGGGGTTTGAGTAGATCTTGAAAAAAATTATTTCCATGATAAATTGGCCTCATCTTCAGACACTCAAGAGCCTCTATGGTGTTTTAGTGCTGACTAGATACTATCATAAGTTTGTAAAAGATTATGGTAATATTACAACTCCCCTAAAACTATGTTGAAAAATGATGTTTTTACATGGACATATTATACTAAGTGTGCAATTGAAAAATTGAAACAAGCTATGTGTACTACACCTATTCTAGTTATGCTAAATTTTGCCAAGACCTTCACTATCGAGAGTGATGCTTGTGACAATTGCCTTGGTACTATTTTATAAGAAGGATTACCCATTACATTCACCAGAAAAGCCCTTTTTGGTAATAATTCATTACTCTCTACTTATGAGAAGGAAACAATTGAAATTTTGTGTGCAGTATAAAAGTGGCAACCACACCTACTGGGGAATAATTTTTATAGCAAAACTGATCACCAAAGTTTGAAATATTTCCTAGAAAAATAGGTCTCCACCCCATCACAATATAAATGTGTCACAAAAATCATGGGTTATGACTATGAGATAACTTACAAGAAGGGTAAGGACAATATTGTGTTTGATGCTCTATCTCACACATTTATGGACCAAGCTTCCCTTTCAGCTCATGCCTATTCTAAATTGGTTGGATGTTGTACATCAGGGGTATGTTAATGACTACTAATTATCTAAAATCATTTAATATTTTGCCACTAACCCCTCTACAGTACCACATTATTCTTAAGATGGTGCTTCTCTATGATATAAGGGTCATCTGCTACTTCCCCAGAGCATAGATCTTTAACAATCTATATTCTATGAATTCCATGTTTCTCCATCCATAGGTCACTCAAGGTTTCTTAAAACCTATGAACGAGCATGTTGTAACTTCTTTTATAAGGGAATGAAAAATTTAATTTAGTAGATGGTGCCTAAATTTGATATGTGTCAATGCTACAAGGGTGAAACAACACTCATTCTTGGGTCGATCTAACCCTTGCCCATCCCTACCATGATTTAGATATATATTTCTATGGATTTTATTGAGGGGCTCCCTAAATTTAGAGATAAAATAATGATCTTGGTTGTGGTTGATCACCTCTCTAAATATAATCATTTTTATGCCCCTAACCATCCATATACTGCCTCCATAGTTTCACAAATGTTTTTGGACCAAATTCTATGTCTTCATGGCATTCCTTCTTCCATTGTCTCATATCATGATGCAACCTTCACTAGACATTTTTAGATAGAACTATTTCAAAGCATAGGCACCCAAATAAATATGAGTTTTAGGTATCATCCACAAATAGATGACCAAACTTAAATTGCTAATAAATGCTTGAAAACTTTCCATCATTGCAAAGAATAACAACATTAGTGGGAAAAGTGGTTCCCTCTCACCGAATGGTGGTACAGTACCTCCTACCACACTTCAAAAAAAATGACTCCATATGAAGCATTCTATGGTCAAGCACCACAAGTGATCCTTTGGTATACCCCCAGTAGTTCACTAGTTTAAGTGGTTGGCATGCTTCTTTGACCCCAAGATCATATCTTTAGCACACTATAGGATAATCTTCATATGGAAAAAAATTGAATGAAAAAATACATTGATTAGCACTGTTCTAAGTGTACCTCTCAAGTAGGTGATATGGTTTTTTATCCATATAAGTAATCATCCCTAAAACTCAAAGGGCATCATAAGCTGGCTCCCAAGTTTTATGGGACATATAAGGTTGTATATAATATTGGGTCTTTTTCTTATAAGTTAGAACTCTCACCTTCTTCTTGAGTTCATCCAATATTTCATGTCTATTGTCTGAACAAATTTCTTGGCACAAACATTAGAATGTAAACTATTTTACTAGAACTTGATAAAGAAGGATCCATCCTTCTTTATCAAGTTCGAGGCAATCTTGGATAGGTGCACATGTTACCTTTTCTCTCACTCCATCACAAAGGTATTAATTCAATGGCACAAAATGAAACTAGAGGACATAACATGGGAACCACTCTTTCAGATTCAACACTTATTCTGACATCTGAAGCTTTGAGAACAAAGATCTTTTGAAAAGAAAGCATATGTTAGGAACCTATGTGACTCTTTATCTTTATTTTGTTAGTATATTAGTTTTTATGGATGCATATCCTTTTTAAGGCATCCCATGAGCATTTTGTTTTATCCCACATTCATGAGAAGCAGTAGTTTCTTAGATTAGACTTAGTATATAAGTAAGTGTTGAGACTAATGAAGGCATCCACTAATTTATTATATTGAGCTTTCTCAAAAGAGGTTTCCCCCTCAAAGTGGCCTGTGATAAATATAATCCCTTCGGTGTTTCTGTTAATTATATAAATATGTTATTTCATACATTTTCAATAAATTAATCTATTATTTTATGCATTTTCATTAAGTTTTAGGAGGATCCTCTCACATCTATATGGATTTTGGAGGTGTGATCAATTTATCTTGAGTATGAACAATGCTTAATAAGTTGATTGTATGTTCAGTCATGGTTTTCATATGTACAAGGTCATTATTTGAGTTGATTGAGCATACATAGAGGTGAGTAGAGATGATTATGATCATCTAATGATGTCAAAGAGGTCATGTGGAGTATACCTATGCATTTGAAAATGGTCATGTATTCTTAGTTTTTTTGGAGAAGTGTCATAGAGGTGAATGGGTCATTATAGGACCTAAAAGGTGACTTAGAATTATTTAAAAGAGAGTTGTGCTTAAGTGTGATGCATGTAAGATGACTTAAGGGTGAAGGCATGTGTTGTGGTTGACAAGGAATATTATGGACATGGTAATTCATGAAGGCTCTATAAATAGTGAAATCAAAGATGATGATTTCTAGACTTGAAAATGGAGTTTGCATTGAAAGGACAGTGTTGTGGAGTGAAGGAAAGGGTGGGTACCCAATAGATGAGTTTATGAGTAGAATAGATTGAGGACTATGTTAATGACATGTGGGTCATTTTTTTTATGTTAGAATAGTGATCTTATAGGTTGAGGATGAGCAAAGAGCTCAAGGGTGATCCAAAAGGATATTTTGGATGTTTTGAGTGTACATAGTTGAAGAGAGTTGATATACTTTGTATCTCCATAAAATTCTCAAGAAATCAATGTTATAGGAGATGTTCTATTCATTGGTGTTGTTTTGGTTTCTCAACATCTATGGGTTTATAGCCTCATAACAAGGTGAAAATTTTTAAAGGTCTATTTTTTTATGGTAGCTAAGCTAGACAGGTGTAGTATCTCCCTGTGGGATTGCAATCTCACTAAATAAGGTATAGCAGTTCATTGATCAGTTGGAGTTGGTCTAAATTGGTTATTATTATTATTATTATTATTATTATTATTATTATTATTATTATTATTATTATTATTATTATTATTATTATTATTATTATTATTATTATTATTATAGGACAGTAGTCCAATTACAGCTTCTAGTTGGTTTTCTCCCATAATAGGGTTTCTCACATATGTCATGTGATATGTGCTTGATATTATATTTTTTCTCTTTTTCATTACTATGATTATGTGTATGCTTCATGAATGCTTGTGATAATTTATTAAGAGTTCAAAAGGATTTAAATTGAAGTTAGATTATTTGGGCTCACTGATTCACCCCCCTCCCCCCATCTTAGTGATCATACCTATAACACTAAATTCCTAGCATTATTTATATTGGAATTGGTTTTTATATATTTTCATAACACTCCTAAAACTAAATGCAAATAATATTCAAACTAATAATGTATTTTATTTCAGCTTTCAAAACACTCAAATTTTCCCTTCACCGATTGATCTCAAAAATGGCAATTTTAATGGACATTGAATATAAAAATTACTTACACTAAAAATATTTATAATTAAAAAAAACATAAATAATTTTATGAATTTATTTTGTTCCATATCATAAATTTTCTATATTAGAAATTTCACTTTACCCATTTTCATCAAAAGTCATAGAAATTATAGATTATGAGCTTTTACTTATATTAATGATATATATGATGAATGTATATAAAAAGGGGATATTTTATATTAAAAATATTAACAAGAAATAATTGAAACAAAATTGTAATCACCACACTAAAAACTAATCAAAGTACACACTCCATAACCTGTATCAGAACACTAAACTAAATAAGGAAATATGAAAATATATGAAGCTCTAATGTAATCTCTATATGAGATTTCCATCATGAAATAAAATGGGTTTCACCCTATCATTTCCAATAATCAAATGGGTTTCATCCTCGAATCTTGTAGTTGAAGCATAAGTACAACAAGCATAAAAAAATTGTTAATTTTGCCAAAAGATCCTAAACTAAAGAGGTTTTTTTACTTACATAAAATTTGGGGCACAAATCTCAACATGAAAAAATTCAAAAAGTAGAAAATTTACATATATTAACTAGAACATGGGTGATATAAATTTTATGTATTATATCTCTATGCATGGGTAATAACAACTTTCCATATTCATCATCCAAAATAGACCTGCTAATTATGGTCATAGTTTCCATAAAATTTCCACTTTTCATAATTCACTTAGCTCATTATTTTTCCTTATTTTTATTTAATAATCAAACTTTTCCAGATTTGATCAACTTAAATAAGAGTAATAAGTTGCCTTATAACTCATCATTGTCCTCTATTAGAAATCCATGCCCCCCTTGTTAAGTTTCACTTAGGACTCATCATGATCTTCATTTATAAATCTATGCCCCACTTGGGTAAAATATTTAATAATAATATTTTATTAATTAATTGGCCCTTATTAATAAATGATGAATATTTAGGACCAAATAATTAAAATTTAAATAAACTATTTTCCTTTTTCTTATCGTAACCTAAGGATAGTATTAGAATGAGCACTTTGATTATAAAAATAGATTACTTGAAAAAGGGGACATGACAGTTTGGCCCTCCAAAAATTTCTTTCCCATAATAAATTATAAACCATCATGTTTGATAACCATCATACCATGTGATTAATCAAATTGTAATGCCCATGTAATATGAATCTTGTACCTGTCAAGTGAGATAAATCCTACCAAAGAGCACTATGAGATATACTTTCCCTAACATCAAAAACATCCTTGTATAACACATATAATTTGATAACCTTTTTGAAAAATATTTTGACCTCATGAGAATAAATATTAAATAAATGTGTAGGACTCATAACATATTAAATGTAAACCTTCAAAATATCCATGATGCGAGGCATGATAAGTAATAAAAATCCAACTATACTAACTCTTAAATTTTGAATATTACCAAAGTCCCAAATCAATCTCAAAAAAAATCTTAACCATGATTTTACTACACCACTTTGATAGGGCTAAATATTGGAGGCTATGAAATTGAATGGATTGGTGTCAAATAAATAGGCTAAAAATTTGCATATTATGTTGTCTCTACTTCTAATGTAATGGAATCCATGGATATACCTTCCCATTTTTGTTCAAGAATGGGAAGTGGTTTTAGTAGCCTCATGTGAAACTCTTTCTCTCCATTATTCTATTGGCATGTTATGCATTATTTGATATTCACAAGAACATCATTTTTGAGACCCTTCTAGGATAATCTTTCTCTAATCTATCTATAGTTTTTAAATAAACTTATATGTCCTACTAATGGTGCATCATGAAATGTTTATATTATTTTCTTTTCATCTTTGATTTAGGAACAATGAACACTCTATTATTAAGTAAAATCATCCCATCTACCCCTGTGTACCTATCATCCTTATCCAATCCATCAATAATGTTAGAAGTAAATTTATTCTTGGCATACTTGACTAAGATAGAAACATTTTATTTCTCAATTAAACCCTAAAGGTTTATGTCATGGCATCAATCGGAATTTTCTATTTTGAATCTCACTAAATATAGTTGGGACCTGGTAGCTTAAGCTATAACTTAAGCCTTTGTCAATGTTGTAAAATCAGCCCCTTGATGTAGCAATTACCAGCTCAAGTAGTGACCAAAGGCCTTAATATTTCCTAAGTCTTAGACTTAATATTATGTCCTAACTTGATCAATAGTTATTGATTCATCATATGCAAATGATCCAATAAAGTGCAGTGAAGTTAAATTGTCAAAAGGAGCTCTAAGTAAATGCAAAGTGATAAGTGTCACATTCACAGAGTTTATTAGATAGAGACCTAATGAGCATAATCTTGTCAAAGTTAATGATTAAGCTTTTTATAAGATCTGAAAATGAGTAGGTGATCCTATAAAGAAGATCCAATAAAGCAAGTAGACTCAGATGGAATAAAGTGCTCAAATTTTATCAACATAGTGGTGAGTGAAAGACTGAGCATGTTTGAGAAGATCGACGAAGCGAAAATGATCTAAATAAGAAGGAAGTAATGAGATGTATAAATAATCTTGACATTTAATGTCTATACAAAGATAAAAAATGTGCATCTTTGAAGATCCAATGACATGTAGAAGCTTGGATCAAGAAGACTAATGAACATGTTTTAAAGTTGACTAAGCTAAATTTTGGAAGTGTACAAGGATCCAATGGATATCATGAGCCTGTTAGAATGTGATTCAATGGATGATTTTTAAATTTAAGCCATTTAAATATAGATCATCATATCATGATGCCAAAATAAAGATCAATGATCAACATTTAAAGTTATGTTTACTCTAATGATTAATTATAGGAATATGCATAAACTTACGTATAAGCTCTATATCATGATGTAGTCAATGAGATTGATTGATATAACTGATCAAATCTATATTAATGTATGTGTGCATCAAAAATAGAGTCTAAAAATGATATAGATAGTAATGAGATTAAAAAATTATGGTGGTGTTGTATGAAATCGAGATGCAGTAAACATATAATTCAAGTCATAATTAACTAAAGTCCAAACTTGACATGATGTGTTACAGTTTGAGTGTGAACACATAGAAGATATGAAACTGTATATCAATTTTATATATATATATATATTTGATATTTAGGAAAAATAAATGTGGATAAGCTATTAAATTATGTCAAAATAGAAAATATAGAGACACATAGGAGCATAGTTTAGAAAAGATGAAGTGTGTTGAATAGAGAGATACCTAAACACAGAACTAGAGGGGTAGAGAAGGGCAAAGAATAAGAAAGGTACAAAGATAATGTGTAGAGTATGATCAGTTGTATATTATACCTATAATAAGGAATAAATATTTAGATTCATGTATGAATCTAATTTGTAAGTGGGATTTTTATCTCTATAGAAGAGTCTAATAGGTTGGTGCCATCAGATAAGTTGAGTGGGTACTTAAATTAAGGAGTGGGTGATTCCTTAGAGTTGAAGCTCTTAAATTAGGGGTTTGGTGTCTTATTAGTATTGGTGTCCTTAAAAATTGTAACCAGTGAGGTTCTTATTATGATGCTAGATTAGAATGGTAGTTTCTAGCAGCTATTCTCATGGTGGTTTTTCCCTTATTGGGGTTTCTATGGTATATCTTGTGTTATGTGTTTTTGTGTGTTTGATGTCTCTACATATTTGATTTGATCAGCATATATCTTTCAATATACATCAAAAGGTTTTGAAAAGTGATCATTTTATTAATGTATTGATTCACCCCCTCTCAATATCTAGTTGTATTCTAACAATTAGTATCAAAACCCTAGTTCCTTTGAAGAAGCTTAATAAACTAAAGTAGATATTGGAATAGTGAACATAATGACTAGTCAAGAAGGATCTTCATCAAACAGATCACCTCTTTTTTTTGGATCAAATTATGCATTTTGGATCATAAGAATGGAAGCTTATTTATCCTCATTAGGGTTTAATGTATGGATGTCTATGGTAAATGGATATACATCTCCTACTACAAATCCTACGGATCAGACTGTTAATAAGTCATATGAGAGTAATGCTAAGGCAAAGAATGATATTCTTTGTGTATTGTCAAACATAGAGCTTGTCAAAGTGATGCATTATCAAAATGCTCAGTATATATGGAATAAACTGAATAGCATCTATGAAGGAGATGATAAGGTCAAACATCCCAAGCTACAAAATTATAAAGGCATGTTTGAAAGCCTTAAGATTAATGAAGAGGAGAAGATTGCAAATTGCCTTCTCAGTGTAGATGAAATAGTCAATGCAATCAAAGGCCTTGGAGAAGAAATGAAAGAGTCAATCATTATCAAAAAGTTTCTAAGATCTCTACCATCAAGATATGATTCTAAAAACTTTGCAATAAAATATGTAATAGATCTAGATAAATTCATTGTTAATGAGTCAAATAGGACCTTCACAGCTTATGAGATGAGAATGGGAGAGACAGACACCTTCAATAGAGAATCTGCATTTAAAGCATCTAAAGTAGTAAAGGTAGAATCACCAACATCCAGATCTAAGGAGACTAATGAAGAAGAAGCAAACTTTGTGAAGAGACTAAAGAGAGGATCTGAAAAGTATAGAGGTAAGTCACCCTTAAAATGTTTTAATTATGGTAAATTAAGACATTTTACTACTAAATGCCCTCATAATAAAAGGGATAACTTTTAGCAAGTAAAAATTAGCAAAAAGGTGAAACCCTACTATCCCAATAAGAAGAACTTTTTCAAAAATAAGAAAGGTTTATATGAAAAAGAAGACAATGGTTCAATTGACGATAGTGATAGTTATAATAACGTTCATGACTATGCCTTTATGGTTGAGGGAAATGATTCCTTGTTCATGGCATTAGGATCAACTTGTGTACATCTAGATCAAGAAGAAGTTTAAGACTCAAATGAAGATGAAGTAGAAGTGGATCTGGAATGTGAGCTCTTTTATGCTTTAGAGGAAATTGATAAGATGAGAAAAGAGAGCTCAAAACATAAGAAGCTTGGAAAAAGGAAATTGATAAAATGTCTAAAAGTACTAAGAAATCTGATCAGATGGTAGTGAGCCTAAAGACATAAGTTGAGGAGGCCAAGATAATAAGATATGTAGTCAAACTTGAACTATAATCCAAATTTTATGAATGTATGAAGATTGAAGTAGATATAGTGTCCTTGAGAAATGAGGTTGAGATAGCCAAAGGTCAACTAGACAAAAGTCTAAAATTGATAGGCGGATCATACATTCTTGATGAACTGATCAACTCTCAAAATCCCTCAAAAGAGAGATTAGGTATTGGTTATGAAAAGGGAAAGAGTTCCACTACTATTACATCTTCTAACCTATATTAAAAATTCAAAGAAAAGGGATAATTAGGAGGAAAGAAAGAGAAAGCTTACAAGGACACAAAGGTAGACTCAAACACAATTAATGTGAAAAAAATATAAACTTAAATGAAGCTTAAAGAGAAGAAGAAGATAAAGGTAGTTGATTCAAATGGATACACTAAAGTGGAAGACATCAAAAAGCTAGAGTTTCGAAGATCTCCCCATGTTTCACCAAGAATTGCTATGACTAGGTATTCCTCATATTTATATGGTTATTGTTATATGTGTAATAATTTTGGTCATAGGCATATTAATTATAGAGTTGTAAGTAAAAACTCATTTTCTAATTTGTTAGATACAGATGTAATGTGATATAATTACAATAATCTGGGTCATATAGCTAAATATTTTATAACTATCTTTGTAAGACCAAAATTACATAATGTAAAGAAAGTCATGCCTCCTAGTGTGAACAAAGGTTCAAAAGTTTCTAGAAAGAAACCAAATAGAAAACCCAAGGATGTGTGGAGAGTGAAAAGTAAATTTATGATTGCTCAAACTATACTCCATGCCAAAGAGAAGAATTTATGGGTGATAGATAGTGGTTTCTCAAAACATATGACTAGTGATAAGAGCAAGTTCACCAAATTGATCAAATGTAAGGAAATATCTATCAGCTTGGGAGATAACACAATAGTAAAGATCAATGGTAAAGGAACTTTGAACATAGATGGAGAATTAACTACACATTAGGTCTTTTATGTTAAAAGATTGAAGCATGATCTACTAAGTGTCAATCAAATGTATGAAAATGGATATAAGGTCACATTTAATGTAGAAGGCTAAAAACTAAAAAGATCTAGAAGACTAGTTGTATAAGGGGAAATGACTAAAAGAAACATCTATAATCTTATTGAAGTAAATGGTAATAACTTCCTCATGGGAATGATTAATGAGATTTGGTTATGACCTATAAGCATGAGTCATGTTAACTTTGATAAATTAGTCAAAGTAATCTCAAATAAGTGTTTCAGATACATGCCAAAGATAACTATACCTACAGATACTAATTTCAAGGAATGTCAACTAGGCAAGCAGAAAAAGGTTAAATTTCAAGAAAATCAATATACAACTACAAAAACTTTATATTTAGTTCATACTGATCTTTATGGTCCTACTAAGACAAAAGGATCTAAAGGATAAAAATACTTCATGTTATTTTTAGATTATTACTCAAAAATGACATGGGTAACTTTTTTAAAGGACAAGTCTCAGGCATTTGAAAGATTCAAGATCTTTAGAGCCATGGTAGAGATTGAGATGGGATCAAATATCAAATGCTTAATATTTGATAAAGGTGGAAAATTCACCTCAAATGAGTTAATATATTATTTTGAGAAGCACAGTATCAAAATGCATTAATTTGTAGCAAGGACTCCACAAAAAAATGGAGTTGTTGAGAGAAAGAATAGGATATTCAAGGAGATGGCCAAAACAATGCTAAAAGAGGCCAAGTTACCTAATGGATACTAGAGAAAAGTAATCCAAATAGTAGTATACATCTTGGATAGATTTTATATGAGGATAAATAGTTATAAAACTCCCTATGAGCTATGTTATAGAAAACCTTCCTCTATTAAGTACTTTAGAGTGTTTGGAAGCAAATGCTATATCAAGAGAAAAGAGGACAAATTAGGAATCTTTGAATCATGATGTGATGAAGGAATATTTCTTGGTTATTCCACTCAAATCAAATCCTATGTATGTTATAATAAATGGCTACACAATATTTTATAGAGCATGAATGTCAAGGTTGAAGAAGGATTGAAACATGTTGAACATGACAAGGAATTCAATATTAAAGAATTAGATATTGAAGAAGAAAAAGATAATGAAGAGGCTAAGGAAATAAATGAAAAGGAACCACTAATAATTGTTCAAAAGGATCATAATAAAGAGCAAATAATTGGCAATAAGAATGAAGGAATTTAGACAAGGAGAAGAGTTGCAATGAACAAGGAGAAAGTAAGTTTTGCTCTAATGTCTAAAATTGAGCCTAAGAGCTATGCTGAAGCAAGCAAGGATGATAATTGTCTAAAATCCATGGAAAATGAATTCAGCCAAATTGAAAAGAACAAAACTTGGTAGTTAGTTCCAAGACCCTCAAACAAGAATGTGATAGGTACAAAATGGGTCTATAAAAATAAGCTCAATGAAGATGGAGTTGTTAGCAGGAATAAATCAAGGTTGGTGTTCAAAGGATATGCACAAGTTGAAGGTATATATTTTGAGGAAATATTTTCTCTAGTTGCTAGATTGAAAGCCATAAGAATATTTCTAGAATTATCTATTTACAAGAAGTTCAAAGTCTATCAAATGGATGTCAAGTCTACTTTCTTGAATGGGAACCTAGAACTTAAAGTCTATATTGAACAATCATAAAGTTTTCAATTGTCATAAGAAGATTATTATGTGTGAAGATTAAAAAAAGATCTATATAGTCTAATACAGGCACCAAGATCATGATATTCAAGATTCGACTAGTACCTATAACAATAATATTTTAACAAAAGATTTACAAATAAAAATTTGTACTTCAAATCAAAAGGTGATCATATGTTAATTGTTTTTGTTTGTGTAGACGACATCATCTTTGGTGGTAACAATAACAAAATGTGCAAATAATTTGTGACACGAATGCAAAGTGAGTTTGATATGTCAATGTTAGGAGAACTTTCTTTCTTCCTCGGTTTAAAAATTGAAAAATCTAATGAAGGGATATTCATATCACAAACCAAGTATTTAAAGGAAATACTCAATAAATTTGGAATGGAATATATCAAACTAGTTATTACTCCCATGATAAATGGATGCAAGTTGAACAAAGAGGATGAGTTCCTTGATGCAAATCAGATAATGTACATATCAATGATTGGTAGCTTGTTATACCTAACTATATCAAGACGTGATATCATGAAATTACTGTGCATGGTTGAAATATTTTAGGCTACTCCCAAACTATCACATGTAGATATAGTGAAAATGATCTTTATATACATCAAGAGCATAATTGACTATGGCCTATGGTATCCTACAAGTGAAGATTTCACTTTGGTATCATAAATAGATGTTGATTGGGTAAGAAGTGTGGATTATAGAATAAGCACTAGTGCTGGCACATTTTTCCTTTGAAACAGACTTGTTTCATGGATGAGAAAAATTAAGAGTCAATTACTCTTTCTACAGTAGAAGTAGAGTATGTAGTAGCGGTGGCATGTTGCACTCAAGTCTTGTGGATGAATCAAACACTCAAAGACATCAAGGTAGAATACAAAACACCTATCTATATTATTTTTGATAATTCAAGTTCTATAAATATATCAAATAATCTAGCGATGCATTCTATAACCAAGCACATATCAATCAAATATCACTTCTTAAGAGAGAAGGTTGCAGATCAAGAGGTCATAATGGAATATGTGCCAACTAAGGATCAAATTGCAGACATATTCATAAAAATTCTTCCCAAGGAAGGTTTTAAATATCTAAGATAGAATTAGGGAGTGGTTGCTCCAATGACACATCACTAAATCCTAGTGATAGGGCATGAGTCCAGGGGGAGTCGTATAGAAGCTTTATTTATCCTTGGAAGAAGACAAAAGAAGGCAACTCAGGTATGCATATTATTGAAAAGTTATAATGAGTTGATGGTTGTATATTATTGAAAAAAACTTCTTTATTTGATAAAAAGGGGAGACACATTTGGACAAACAGTTAGAGAGAGTCCCTTTTCCATTAATGTCAAAGGGGGAGCAAAGGTTCAAATGCTCTCTGTGGAAAAAGTAGAGAAATTGTTCAAGTTCAATATTAGGAAAATGTGCCATTGCCTAAGGGGGAGAAATTTTGGTATGAAAATATTTATCTTATACTCATCCTAATCTAATACAAGTAATTTCAGAGAAGGAGCAAAATATTAGAAGATCAGAACATTTGGTTTGCCATCAATGATAAAGGAGGGGATTGTTGGAAATATGATTGTCATTGATGTCAAAAGGGACATTATGAGCATCTCATTGATGTTCAAGACTATATATTTTGTTTATAATATATGTAAAGGATCCTCTCAAAGGTCAAATATTATTGTAATTCTTGTGTGCATGATTAGAATCCATCTAGTTATTCATATTGGTCATCTAGACATTTTGAGTCTATAACAAAAAAATATGAGAAGGCATTTTACTGACATCACAATTTCCACATGTGAATGAGTATGTGGGATATTGTAATATGGTTATTATCAAATTAGTCCTTATTATTTATGTATTAAATCCTAGGTCATGTGATGTAGCACGACAAAATATATTCTTGATCAAAGTTGGGCTCCAAGCCATGTTGACGGTGTTTTCCAACATAGTCCAATTTAAATATTGCAAGAAATATATGAACATGCATTTTCATGATGTCATATCTTACATATATGAAAACTTAAATAGAAATTATACATATGAATGAAATCCCCTATGTAAGAGGATCATATGTGCTAAATTATAGGTCATGTGCCTAAGCGTAATAAGAGTTATGTAGTTGCAAAGTTAGCCTTACAAGCATATTGAACTGGTCTCCATAATCAAAATCTACACAAGGTCATGAAAAGTTGTCATGTTTTTACGAAGATATTTTATGGACATTTGTAAAGTAAATAAATAGAAGATCTCTCATGGGTTTTTCAAGAACATCTTGAATATGTGGTCTACAAATTCAAATGAGAAGGAATGAGCTCAAAATTGAATTATCTTTGCTCTTAGACAAAATAAGATTTATTAGTTAAACCCTAAGGGTTTATGTCATGGTGTCAACAAGCATTTTCTAATGTGAATTTGTCTAGGTATAGTCTAGAACTATTATCTTAAGCTATAACTTAAGCCTTTGTCAATGTTGTAAAACCAACCCCTCAATCTAGTAATTATCAATTCGAGTAATGATCAAAGGACTTAATATTTCCTAAGTCTTAGACTTTATATTATGTCCCATTTTGATCAATAGTTATTACTTAATCATATGTAGATAATCCAATGAAGTGTAACTAAGTCAAATTGTTGAAAGGATATTTGAGTAAATGCGTAAGTGATAAGTGTCACATTCACAGAGCTTGTTAGATAGAGACCCAATGAGTGTAATCTTGTTAGAGTTAATGATCAATCTTGTAAAAAGATATAATGATGAGAGGGTGATCATATAAAGAAGATACAATAGAGAAAGTAGACTCAGATGGAACAAAATGCTCAAATTTTATTGACACAGTCGTGAGGTAAAGACTAAGCATGTTTGAGAAGATCGGCAAAGTGAAAGTGATCTAAAGATAGAGGAAGAAATGAGATCGATAAAGAAGCTCAATGTTTAACATCTAGATAGAGATTAAAAAAACATACATGTTTTAATATCAAATGACATACAAAATCTTGGATTAGGAAGATCAATGAATACATTTTAAAGTTAACGAAGATAAAGTTTGGAAGCATACAGGGATGTAATGGATATCATGATATTATCATAATGTGAAAAAATGGACATGTTTTAAAGTTGAGCCATTTAAATATAGATCTTCATATAGTGGTTCCAAACTAAAGATCAATGTTCAACATTTAAATTTGTGTTCAGTCTTATGGTTAGTTGCATGAACATGAATGAAATTGCATGTAAGTTCTATATCACAGCATAATCAATGAAATTGATTGATCTAAGTGATCAAATCTATATTAATGTGAATGTGCATCAAAAATAGAGTCTAAAAAATTCTATAGATAGTAATGAGATCATAAAATTATGATGGTGTTACATGAAATCAAGATGCTAGAAACTTACAGTTCAAGTCATAATGAACTAAAGTCTAGAATTGGCATGATGTGTTACAGTTTGAGTATGAGAACACAAAAGATATGAAACCTTATATCAATTATTTAAATATATGATATCTAAGACAAATAAAGTTGGTGAAGCTATTAAATTGTGTTAAAATAAAAAATATAGAGACACAGAGGAGTAGAGTTTGAAAAAGATGAAATATGTCAAATAGAGAGATATATAGACATAAAAATAGAGGGATATAAAAGGGCATAAAATAAGAAAGTCACAAAGATAATGTGCAAATTATGATCAGTTGTATAATATACTTGTAATAAGGAATAAATATTTAGATTCATGTATGAATTTAATTTGTAAGTTGGAGTTGTAGCTCCATAGAAGAGTCTGATAGGTTGGTGCCATTAGATAAGCTGAGTGGGTGCTCAAATTAGGGAGTGTGTGCTTTCTTAGAGTTGAAACTCTTAAATCAAGGGATTGGTGTCTCTTTAGGATTGGTGTCCTTAAACATTGTAACTAGTGAGGTTCCTTATTGTGAGGCTATATTATAATGGTAGTTTCTAGTACTTATTCTCATGGTGGGTTTTCCCTTATTGGGTTTTCCACTGTATATCTTGTGTTATGTGTTTTTGTGTGTTTGAGATCTCTGCATATTTGATTTGATTAGAATATATCTTTCAATTTGAATTAAAAGGTTTTGAAAAGAGCTAATTTTTTAATATATTATTTTAACCCCCTCTCAATATCTAGTTGTGTTCCAACAATGACAAAGTACTCCTAGAATGCTCACACATGTGAGATATATTGATATTAGAATTCTCACTTAAATGTTTTTACCAAAGATCCAACTATGTCAAAAACTTGTTTGGAAGGCCAACTTTGAATAGGCATATATTTTGACATGCTTTAGTACAAGACTTAAAATTTAGTGAAAATAAACTAGGCTCAAAACTGAACAAAACCATATGATGATCTTGTTATAAAACATACACACATGCAAGATATTCCATCATCAAAATTCTTACTCGGCTCTTCTTCCCATATTGTAAATTTGGTATGGGAAAACATTGTCAAAATGCCTGGGAGCCCAACTTTGTACCCACATATAGTTGATTTAACTTAGGCACATAAACTAAGATTTAGCACATATAAATTACAGACTAATTTTATCACAACCATATTACCAACCCCTCCTGACTCATCCACACATAGTAATGGTGATGTTAGTAAACTACCTACTTAGATTTTCTACCACTAAACCCAAACTATCTAGATGAAAACTATGGACTACTAGATGAAATCCACTAATGCACAAAAGCTCTCTAATCATCTTTGAATACTGATAGGACACATTTCATATGATCAAATCATCATAGTCATCCCTAAACATCTTTAATCAATCCAAAATTGAAGATCAACCAAGCTTCCTTTAAGCACACTAGGACAAGAACATTTCACACTTTATCATCATTACTTAGGCTATAAAAGCACTTCATCCACTCGCCAAGACACCTCCATGACATCAATGACAACTCACTAACAATATCCCCTTTTGTCATTGATGTCAACAAACATCATTTATCTCACCTTCTTTCTCTTCAAGCACTCTCATAATAGGAACTTTCTCTCCCTTTGACACAATGATAAAGTGGGCACCAATTAATCCTGAGGACCTAAAAATACCAAAAATAGGAAAGCAATATCTTTGAAAGATGATACAAACTCTTCCTTACCTTGATCCAACCTCTTCTTTCCTTGACAACTTCCTTTTTCTCTACGCCAACACATTTCTCCAACCAAGAACTATAACCAATGAATAAAACACACAAAAAGAACTAAAATATGATGTAACTCACCAATAAAAATTTAATAGGGACTCCCAATAATATTTATAAGTCATTTCACCTTTTAATCATCTGTGTATCTCTATACATCATGAGGAACCATCATACGGACTTACTATCCTTCTTTCTCAAACCACCTCATGGACCACCAACATAGCTTCATGCCACACACCAAATAGGAAACATGATCTAAAACAATCATAGTAACTCACCTTGAAATAATTATACCTTTCCCTTTTGGAAACACTAAGCAAAAATATCAAATCTTCATACTAGGCATGCCTAGATTCCTTGTAGCCCTGCCTAGAACTTGTAGAGCCCACATCTTTCAGTAGACATACCATCAAGGCCTAAAACTTCATATCTAGAGTAATATTATATTACCCATTAAGTTAACCAATTTTAATTACATAGCTCATCCTTTGCAACAAACTTCCTTCATAAACCAACTTGTCAATTAGGCTTCCATCTTGACAAAATCATGAATAAATTAAAAACCATAAACCTTCAAATCTTTTTGAAGTATGATTTGACAACCCATTTATCCCATTCAACCTATTAAAAATCATCATACCTCAAATCATAATGTATACCATGTTTATAAAATATCCCAAAACCCTAGAAACTTAAAACAAACAAGGTCAACAAACCTCCTTCTGGTAAATGCACACCTATGAAACTGCTTGCACACCTAGAGACACCTATCACACACTTTTGGACGAAGATTTAAGTTTTCACATCTTTGGGAACCCATACATCCTATAGATTATTTTATGACCTACATACTCTTAAGCACAAATTGGGAAACCCAAGAGAAAATAAAAATCTCCAATTGCACATAAAAGATATTCAAATCTTGAAATCACATGGAACACATATCAAATAAGTGCATGGACATTTTTAAGCACAAAAATCATTTTTGACATTATATCAATCTTATTAGGCCACCTGGAAACAACCATTTTAATCCTATAGACTGACTATATATAGTTATAACATCACTTTGACATCACCACAACATACCTTCCACCTGGACATACTTGCTACAATTGAAAACACTTATGTATAGCCTTATAGGACCATTTGAATAACACAACAACAACACATGCTTCTCCACTAAAATGTGTCTATTAATAAGCATAGATAGAGACATCCTTTGCATCGTAATTCTCTAAAACAAAATGAAGCTCGGAGTGGCCCACATCTCCTCAGTAACCACTGGATTGTCTTATAGCTATAAGACTTCTTGCTCTTGTTCTTATCCTCTTTAGTCTAAACCATGAAAACTAGTTCATTTTTTATATCATTCTCCTTCTCTTCTAAGATAGGATTGACAACATATGGAGAAATTATGGAACCTTGGCATACCTTTTCTTTTGAAGAAATAATGTTGCAGCTTGTAACCTCATCACGAGGTACTATCAATTGATGTTATTTACATGAATCTTTCTCAACAAAAATAGGATGTTCACTTGGATATGTACACATCTTAAGACTATCCTTAACTAGTCCTTGGGCTTCTCCTTTACAATATGAGTAGTCAATGAGAGCTCTTAGTACTCTTCACCTTTTGAAGCATTTTCCACCATATAAAATAGATTACGTAGACCTAAAATCTCATCACGACTCACAATTACCACCTTTGGTTTATATGATTCAACTTGTCTATTTCCTTGCACTCTTGGAGCTTGATCAAAATTATTCTGATTTGTAGACCTTTGCTTATAGAATCTATCAATTTGACATCATTTTTCATAGATGTAGTAGACTATACTCCTTAATGGAAACATAGATTATCTTACATTATTTGGATAATGTGTTTTAAAATATCCCACATCATGGCATTTGAATCACTCAACCTTGCTTACTCCTTTTGACTGATTACCCCCATCATAGTCTTATGTAAACTCATTCTTAATAGGTCTTCTACATTCTCTAGCTCTATTTCCCAAACTGATTACAATTATAAAAGTAACCATTGAAATTTGCATACCTCATGGCATTTGGATATTTGATATGATTTGTATTCAATCTATTTTCACCATCATTCCTTGTTTGATGATTTGTCTTCAAAGGCTAATTATCCTTGTTCACATTAGTCTTCATCTTGTCTTGAGTTGCAGTCTTTGGTTCTTCTTTGTATCCAAGACAAATCTTATCACTTGCACGATTTTGATCATTTATAATTTTATCTAGATTACTTGAACTCTTTTCAAATCTCACAAATGACATTAATTTAATAAATATCTTCTCTAACTAAGATTTCAGTGACTTATTTTTAATTATATACCTTACACATTCATCTTATTTAATGTTTAGGCCTATAGACATGATTTATAATTAAAAATTGATATGTTTGACCATATCTTCATGATCCTTGGTGTATTCATTCATTATTTATTCAAATAGACTAAATTAACCCTCATAGTCTTTGAGTTGAGATTTCATCTTCTTGTTAATCTTTTTCTCAATCTTCAGTTCTTCAAGAGTATTTGTCAAAATAGTCTCATAGTCCACCTCATCTTCATCATCATTTGAATCACTCTAAGTAGATGCCTTTTGATTTTAGAAACTACCTTCTTCAGCCATCAACAAGGATTTATCTTCAATATGACCATCATCTTCATGATCATACTTTGAGTCACTATCTTCACTCTCATCTAATGAGCTATAATCTTCTTTAGTGTACAAGCTCTTGTCCGTGAAGTACTTCTTCTTGTCAAAATTTCTGAATTATTTTTTCTTTTATATAACATGAATGATCTATTTCCATCATCATGACCTTTAACATGTTCTTCATCATCATCTTTCTTATACCTATGAGGGCACTTATTAGAAAAATGTCCTATCTCACCACAACGAAGCATTTAAGGGGTAGTTTACCTTTATACTTTCTTGAACCTATTATCAATTTCCTTGAAACCAAATCAATTATTTCATCCTTATCTATATTATAAATGTCACCCTCTTTGGGTTTCTTACCTTGGAAGTTATTTTTTGGCTTCATTTTAGTATTGAAAGTTGCTTCCTTCTTTGGTGATATATCATCATTCTTCCTCATCTCATAAGCAATAAGGATGTCATGTAGTTCATCCAACTTAAACTTAGTAAGATCTTAATTTTATTCTACAAAAAATACTTTAGGATCAAAATTAAGGGATAGGGACCTTAATTCCTTTTGAACTACAGTATCTTCTTGAAGGTTCTCTCCAAGACTTTTGATGATGTTCACAATCTCATCAACTCTTTGTAGAAAGGATGCCCATAAAATCTTCTTCGTTCATACTGAGACTATCAAATTTCCTATTGTTGTTTAAAATTGCACTTGTTTCTAATACCAACAATGGGAAGTTTCAAGATGTGGGACTTACGACTTGAAACAACCTCCAAATTTTTAAGAAGCTGGTCTCTTCTTTATATTGAGCATATACTAGGAAAAGGGATAGGAATTTTAACAGAAACAAAAATGCAAAGAAATAAAATCTAACTATGGTGATGCACCTGAATGTAATTCAACCCTTAATCTGAGCATAGTGAAACTATATGTAAGATTCAATTACATTTAGGAGCAAACAAGGCATGATTAATGTAAAAGATGAAATAATAAAAACATAGGCTCACACCTTAGACTGCTTTTGTAGTGATACAGGAAATATCAACAAAGGCACAAGATTCAATATTCTTATTTGAATTTTTGAGTCACATAAGAGGCATAGAAACATGCACAGTTACATAAACTTTCCAATCAAGAAAATAGAACAAAGGCAAATGATATTCCTAATCACAGCTCTAGAAGGTCTAAAACTCTTGACAACACAGCTTAGACTACTTTTGCAATGACACAAAAAATATAAACAAAGGCATAGGATTCAATCTTCTCATTAATTCTCTTGTCACATAAGAGGCACATAAACATGCACAGTTAGATAAACTTTCCAACTCAAGAAAATATAACAAAGGCAAATGATATTCCTAATCACAACTTTAGAAAGTCTAAACTCTTGACAATAATTCTCTTAAAAAAGTCTCTCTAAGTATCTCCTCCTCTCCTGGTGATTTTTGCACCCTTATTTATAGCCTTGGATTCACTCTGGATTGTCTGTATGTTCCCAATATAACAACCCAACTGAAATCTAACTGAACTAGAAGTGTTTAACAGAAGATATTTCTTAGATTAATGCTTTGTCTTTCAGTAGTTCATTGGCTGAACAGATCACATGATGCTCCCTTCTATTAAATGAAAGAGGACACTTGGCCAATTCATTGAAAACCTTCTTATTAATTAGGAGACACCAGAGGATGACACTTGGCATGTTTTACAACACTTATAGAAGACACGCGATGCTCTCTGTTTTACCTATACTCTTACTATATCTTTGCTTAGGAACATTCTGCCTTTAACACCTATCACAATCTGCTTCTTTGAAACTTTAACAACTTAATATAAATAAGACCCACAACATTTCTTACCCAAGCAACTTTAAAAAGGGGTATAAGGAAAGGTGGCAATCTTTACTTGCCTTAACAAAGGACACATGGCAATCTCCACTTTACTTAACTAGGGATATGTAGTGATCTCCACTGCTTTTAGCTACCTTCTAAAAAACCTACAAAAGGTGACACGTGTTGGTCTCTATGTCACTCTATTTATATCATAAAAACAATTGGGCCTCATTTCATATTTACACAAAAAATGACAGTTGGCGGCTTCCACTTGCTTATGAAACAAAACCTTAGACCCACCATAGTCTTTACTATATTGGTGAAACCAATGAAGAAAATTTAGAGGTTGACACATGGTGGCTTCGACTCTCTTCAACTGGGATACATGGCATCTTTTGTCACTTTTAGAAAAGCAAATTGAAGCCTTTTGTGATTGCCACTTGGTGCTTTCCACCTGATCCTGATACTTATCTTGTTGAAACCTTCTACTAAAAAGAGATTTGAAATGCAGGTTCCGATATGAAACATTGATGCTGACACTTTTCATGTTCTACTGAGTTGTTATGAGATACGTCGCATGTCCTAACCAACTTATAAAAATTATGAAAGGTGCCTCAGCTAATGACACTTGGCAGCTTTCGCTTGACTTCGACACTTAGACAAAAATGAATCAAAAGGAGAATAGAGCTCGTGCTCTATTTCAAAACATCACCATCTCAGACCAAAGTATGCAAGAACAAAATATTTTCAGTGTGTGACTAAAAATTAGAATGAAACGTAGAGTATTTTGTACTCTATGATTATTGGTGACCTTAAGGACTTTTGAGCCTACTCAAAAAGAAACCACAACTCCCGCTAGATCAAAATTTCAAAATTATAGCTTCAGCAATGTTGTTTGATAAGCAGACCATTCATTGTTAGATAACCCCTGCTTATTATGCAACTCATTGAAGGCTAAATCAAGGTTAATAATATCCTTGTGCAAAAAATTTTACAAAATTTGAAATATAACCTTCAATTTAAATTTGAGCAAAGACATAGGAATCAAGATAGCTTCTACTTCAGAGACTGATGAATCATCCCTTAAATCCTGAAAACTGTCTAATCATTCTATTTGCCTAATAGTCAAAGGTTAAATTTCATCAACCATTAGCACCGTGTTGTCATTAGGAAATGGAGAAGGAAGACCTAATTGTAGTAGATCATCAATATGCTATTTCATTTCACTAATTCCTTCTTTCATGACATCTAGGAGCTCTCTACAACTGATGGCTATAGAATTAAAACTGAGAACCTCATTTACTCGCTTAGCAGTGACCATTCTATTCTCAATTCCTATTGATGACAATGTTGCATCCATCACATCATAAAGCTTTTGTAGCAACATTTTAGAGTCTATTACTCTCCCAAAAATTATAGCTAGAGTATTTGCAACTGAATTCTTCACCTTTTTGCACAATTTTTGTGCATTTAGTAGGAAGGTGAGAGAAGGCATGAGCTGAATAATCTCTGAGGAGATTTTTTTCCACATGGATTCATAGAGCTCCTTCACTAGACTTAACACTCTGACATTCTTTGGCTATTGGCCAGCTCTTGTGTCAATTGTGTTGCTCTCTATTGCTCAGATTGAAATTGGGCTTGTATAGCCACGGTATTATTCTATTTGGCCAGTAGCTTCTTTTGTAATTGAGTAACCTACAACAGGTGTTCCTCACATTTTTCTTGCAATGCTACCTTTTCATGCCTTAGGGTCATTACTGCATTCTTTACCTGCATTAGCCATGCTTTTAAGGAATAATTTTGGGCCTGGACTGTTCAGTGAGTCTGTAGAGAAATATTATCTTACAACTATTTATTCAAATTCTCTATTACATTGCCTTTTCTATTGATCTCTATAGTCAAACTATTATAGTTTGCCTTTTCCTTGGCTAAATTAGCCTCCATCTTTTGTAGCCTCCTTGATGTCTTCAAGTAGTCTTGAACAACTGTAGAAGTGGATTTGTTTAGCAGCTCAATTTTGTCTTGTGTCTTGAAGAGGGACATGTCGATGGCCACGACATTCATTATGTAGTCTTCTAGTTGCATCTGCTCACTTGGCTTGATTACATTTAGTGACAAATGAGTCACCATCAATTACTGCTGATTGGAGTCAAATTGTGACCACAGATGGGGTGTAGCCAAGGCTTTATTTTCCTTGATCTTGTTTTTCTCTCTTCAGGCTTCCCCTGCCTTCTTAACAACATCTGCTTGGGTCTGGAAGGTAGAAGGAGAGGCAATGTGTCCACACACAAAAGGATGTCCCTGTGGCAAACCATATTGAATAGCCAATTATTGGCTATGGGCAATCTAAGGGGAAAGTTTCTTGGGAACAGAAGGGTAAAAGTGAGGTAACGTTAAAGCTTAAGGTGGTATGAATGGGGTGAAGTGAGAAATGGGAACGACAGAGGTGGCAGGGGATGTCATCTAGCTAGATGGAATCATTATGCCAATAGGAGAAGAAAGAGATTGAGAAGGAGAAGGAAGAATAATACTTACCTAAGGGGAAATTACAATACTCTATAATTGGCATTGTGGGGGGTCTACCTCCTCTTCGAAATCAAATAGAAACTAAACCCTCTTTCACTTCTTGGGTGTCTCTTCTTCTAGCTGTGTTTCTTTTCCTGTCGTCAGTGATGCTTGTGGAGAATTATAAATTTCAATAACCAATGCTAATGGGGAACCTTTTGGTGATGAATGCACCACACTCTTTTACTTTTCCATGACACTGAGAGATTGTGGCCAAACTGATACAGTTACTACAGCTACAATTTGCCTTAGGGCTTAGGCTTCATGGTTGGACCCTGCTCTGGCTTCTGACTCTACACCCAGTGTCGGAAAATTACTTGTCTTTGGGCTAGATACAGGGGAGAGATGGCACTCATCCCAGAGTTCCTCCCATCTCTCATCTGAGTCCACATTCTCGAAAGAATGGGTTATTTGACAAATTTCTTGCCTATATTTCCAATAGGCTTCTATTTTCTCAACATCCCAATCTTTATTCTTTAGTGTTCTTCTTAAGCCAAAAGATATTCTAACTTTAGGATCATAATCCCTCTACATAACATAGAATGTTTCCCAGGGTCTATTTTGTGGAAGGGGTAAATATGTTAATTCAACATAAAATCTAGGAGTATCTTCTCTAGGATTTTTCTTGTTTTCCCAAAAAGGGCGGCCTTCATGTGCAATTCTAATTATAACTCTATTAGTCCTTATCCAGGAAGCTATGAAACCATTTGGGTCATATACCCATTTGTCTTCGACTAGTAGGAAACCCAGAAAGGCTAGTTTTCTGAGCAACATAACTTCGGCATCTCTGGTTTCTAGTACCATGCTATTTGTCATCCATGGGAGGTCATACATTTTTTTCTTCCTCTTCCTAGAGCCATATTCATTGTCTACTATAGATACCTACCTGGTGACCTCTAAGAATGCTAACCTAAGAGTCAAAATCTTAGGTAGTAATATTGGTTCCCCACAAAAACCATAGACTCTTATAATTGTATGGTGAGATCCAAAATAGAAATCACAAGGAATTGGGTAACTGGCTAGAAGGTTTGAAACAATTGAGAATAGTCTATTCATAACTAGTTCAGTGCTGAGGTGACAAAAAGCAGGGGTAACAAATAGTTTCCAGAATTCATATGGATTACTAGTTTTTGACAAAATATGTGTCCATGCAAACATAGGAGTGGTATTTTGGAGATCAAAACTTGGGTCATACATGTCAAGATGCATATGTTGGGTAAAGAGGTCAGAATTCTGATACAGCATGAGGTGAAACAAATAAGAAGAGTACTTGAACACTCCTTTTGATTTGAAATGGGCCAATTATTCCACCATTGAGAAAACAATTTGTTTAGAAAAGTCAAGCCTATACTCCTGGGTTTTGTCAACGATATTCAACCTAAAGAGGATAGCCATTTGTTCTCCATAAACTGCCATATCATCTTTCATGCCGAAGATGAAAGCCATCATAGACAGTGTGTCTTGGCTAGCTTGTGCGAATTGGGCTCCTGATGTAGGGAGTGTAGGCACAGTAGTGTCACCATCACGCATTTGTAATTTGGATCTCAAGAACCTCAATTGAGTATTGATGTTTGCCCACGTTCTTTGCATTTTAGCAATAGTGGGAAACATCGTTGTCTTATCATGATATAGGGCTAACATGTCCCTAATAGCTTGTGGTGTGATTTGCACCATGAATGGACCTTGTTTAATGGTGCTTGAGGGTGCATGGAATAATTATACACATAGTTTGACCAAGTCAGGGCATGGATGCATAGCTGGGACAATGAATTGTGCCAGTTGTGAAGTCCATATCCTCATGGCAAATGTCTCATATTGCCCCACTTTGGCTCTCTAAAGACACCTTTGATGTGCCCCTTCTCTAAGAGTTTTGCTACTAGTTCTTTGAAGAATTGGGTCCATGACTCCATCTTCATAATCTTTTATCTTTGTTGGGTTACTTACTTGACCAACTTTAGGGCTTCTGATCTGTGGATAGGTCTTCAATGGTTGCGTGGGAGCTGAAGCATATGACTTGCTTACAAGAAACTTGTCAAGGGATTCATACATCCTAGCTCCTTGTTGTGAAGACTGTGCTCCCTCCATCTCTATATCTATTCTATGATAACTGGTATGAACTTTTGCAAAATAGAAAGCTCTTTTGCTTTAGCAGGTTTATCAGGAACTGAAAATACAAGTAGCAGGATATTTTCTCGTAGATGTAAGAATGTTTGAGAAACTTATAATTTAACTCTTGCTGGAAGGTATTTATTGACCCATCAAGTCTCAAAATGGAATTAAACTTAGATAAACTTAGCAAATCCTATTTAATCTTCATGGGACATCGAGATAGACACATTATGCAAGTGGTAGTGCAAGGTACCTTGGGGATTTCTAAAGATTTGGGAGACATTCAATGTATTGAGGAATTTTGAAAAATTTGAAAAAAATCTAAGCTACTGACTACGTGTTCAAAGAACACTTATTTAAAAGAAAAGTGGGAAAACAAAAATGGGAAAAAAAAAGTAATATGGAAAGGGGAAACTATCTAGCTATAATACATTAACCAAATATCTTTATCTCCCTCTTGGATCAAAAGAAAAATTTCTAAAGTCTCCTTGACGATAAGACAAATTATGTTGCTGAACAAATGGTTGAATTGGTTGTAGCTCTGGTGACTTTCTTTCTTTGTATGCCACATTGATTAGCATGCATTTGAGTGAGTCTGAGTTAAAACTGCTCCCAACATATATAAACTCTTCTTATTCTTGGAAGCTTTTCAAATGCCAGTTCTTGATATTGGTATGTCTTATCAAGAAATTAATGACTGTTTTCTCATCAATAGAAGCCCTTTGATATATATCATTTATTTGCTTATCTCCTTCTACCCCAAAATCAGCTTGAATTGTATGATCATCCTCTTTAATGACTTCAAAAACACCAACCTCTCAAAATGATAATTCTAATAGTTTGCAATAATTTTGCATATGTAATTGAGCCTCAATGTTGTTTTGTTCATCTGCAACCAGCTCACAACCACCTTGAAAAATAGTATAACTTGACCCAATGATTTCAAACAAATCATTCAAAAAATGATCAAGGAAATGTCCATGCTCCTCTACATCATCTTGCAAAGTAAGAAGAAAGTCAAAAATTATCTCTTCTTCATCAGAGATTAAGGCATACACTTGTGACTTCTCACTTGGAATATGGAATTCATGTTGAAGAACCCAAGGATTAATAGAATAGGTATCTTTTGAATATTCTTTGCTTAAAACATTTGGGATTTTATGATCTTCCTCAAATATGACATAAGTGCCCAGACTAATGGAGTCATAATTTCCATATGGGTCACTTTGCATCATAGCTAATAAATGATCATTTTACTCCTCTTGATCATGTTCAGTCCATTCAACTAATTCCTCAACAAAAACCTTTTCTTCTTTATTCATCATAGCATGAGCTGCCTCTAATTTTTCAATTAGTTCATTGGTGATGTGATCCCTATATAATGGCTCAGATAATATCTTCATCTTTGAACCATATTTGGTTCTTAAGATGAGGTGAGACAAATCAAGGGACATATATCCTCCTATCTTGCTTGTAAAGTCTCTGGATAAGCATAGGCCAAATATAGGAGGTATGTCTATGACTACTACATCTTGATTTACAATTATATTGCGACAAGAATATAATTGTAATGAGAGTTGTTTAATTCTCCCTATTGTTTGTACTGCTTTGCCATCTAGCTGCATGACTCCTTTAGTGAGTGGTTCATACTTTATTTCTAAAGCATTAGCTATCTGCTTAGGCATTACTATAGTACTAGCCCCTGAATAAATCATTGCATTATTAGCAGTTTCTTTCCCACTATTAAATTTAAATATAAGGTATCCGGTTTGGATTTGCTTACCTTTGATGCATTATTCACTAGGGCTATTGTCTGCAGATGAATTGTGTCTTTGAGCTTATCTTTTTCTACAGGTCCTTCTTTGATAACAATACATTTAGGCACTACTTGGCCTTGTAGATCTTCTTGTAGTAGTGTCTTATATTCAAGAATATCCAATATATCCCATATTGATACTTGTGTTGGATTCTTCTTCAATTTATCCACCACATTTATTGGTCCCAGTGTTTGAGTTCTTTAAAAATAAGGATATCTTGTTTTTTCTTGAATTTGTGTAGGAATCACTTGATTCTGCACCAGCTGAGGCACTTCTTGTCTGAAATCTATGCTTCTTTGTCCTTGAAATGGAGGATTATCCATAACTTGACTATTTACTACCTTGGGCTGTTCAACCATCCTTCTCTTTGATCTAGTATAATAATCATATTGCACCCTTGGTTTCTTGGAAGTGGAAGCTTCGTTTAAGAAAATTGATTCTTCATCTTCAACCCATGAGAAAAAAGCATGTTCTAGGGCTATTTATTCTTGTTGTTGTAAAGACATCCCTTGCATCTGAGCCATTAAGACTGAATTTTGCATACCAAAAGACTGGTAGGCTTGATTGTCACTAGAATTTGCAAATTGACCATCCATTCTTCTTTGCTCTGCCACCTTTGTTTGTAGATTACCCATGGGACGATCTCTAGGTGTATGAGCATTATTTCAAGGGAAACACCAGGCATTAGTGTTATCCACATAATTATTTTTCCCTGGAACAATCTCCCTATTTGAATTGGGAGGAATAGTCTGTGAGGGTGTAGGGACTGCAACTAATTGGTTTGCTGGCTAAGGGTTATTTTGCCTTGGAGGACCCTGGTATTGGTTTGGCTAAGATGAAAATCTATTTCCTTGATCGCCCTAGTATTGGGGTTTAGTATAAGTATTTTTCTATCTTTTTATATTAATCAGCTCATTAGAAAATGTCCTCAAGATATTCTTGATATCATCTAGCTCAGATGACTGAGTAGGGACAATTTATTTAGTAGGTAGTTGAAGATATGTGTACATAGACACATGTGGGGCTATGTATTTAGGGTCTTCTTGAGGTAATGGTAAGGAAATTTCTGGGAACATGGGCATGGGAGGCCTTAGAGACAATTTTCTAGCATCTATCAAATTATTTTCAGCTCTGACTGCATAGTCATAAGCCTCGGCAGAGTATGACCTCCAAGTGACTGAATCATAACAAATATGTCTAAATTTAAAGCCTTAAGATAAAACACTATAGCCATACTTGGTGATGGTCTAGCCATAGTAGGGATTCTTTCCCAAGTCTTTTGAAATGTGGAATTGAAGTCAGTCATCGCTTCTTGTGGTGCCCTTTGGATGGTAATTAATTGCTATAATAAAGAAGAAATATCACCCTTCTCTTCAAATCTTTCAAAAAAAAGATCTTTGAGTTGGTCCCATGTAGATATGGTATTTGGGGTCAAGGACTGATACCATTCTAGAGCTTTCCCTTTAAAAGAAGCTGCTAACAATCTTATGGCCACATTTTGTTGTGTGACAACATGTATAACATAGACATCTGATACATCCTGTAGATGTTCTTCAAGTGTTTTGAGTCTTTCCCACTAAATTTGGGTAGAGCTTTCAAGGCATTCACTAGGATAGGGTCCCAAGTGGCTAGTGGTATTGGGAGAATCGAAGGACTATCAGTGTTCCAACTTGCATAAATTCTTGGGGCTATAGGGGCTCCCATATTTGCTCTTGGTATTAGTATAAACTAATTGACTCTTCTTCTTGGACTAGTTACCAAAGGTGTCAAAAGAATACCTGGATTTATAGCATATTGTGATTTGGTTATTGGTCCACAACTTTGACTCATTGTAGCTCTCTGGTTCATATAGTCTTGAAAGAAACTTCAATATAGTGTCCCACTAGGTGTGCCAAAAACTGTTGATGGTTAAAATTGCACTTGTTTCTAACACCAACAATGGGAATTTTCAAGATGTGGGACTTGCAACTTGAAACAACCTCCAGATTTTTAAGAAGTTAGTCTCTTCTTTATATGATTAGATGGTAGTGAGCCTAACGACATAAGTTGAGGAGGCCAAGATAATAGGATATGTAGTCAAACTTGAACTATAATCCAAATTTTATGAATGTATGAAGATTGAAGTAGATATAGTGTCCTTGAGAAATGAGGTTGAGATATCCAAAGGTCAACTAGACAAAAGTCTAAAATTGATAGGTGGATCATACACTCTTGATGAACTGATCAACTCTCAAAATCCCTCAAAAGAGAGATCAGGTATTGGTTATGAAAAGGGAAAGAGTTCCACTACTATTACATCTTCTAACCTATATTAAAAATTCAAAGAAAAAGGATAATTAGGAGGAAAGAAAGAGAAAGCTTACAAGGACACAAAGGGAGACTCAAACATAATTAATGTGAAAAAAATCTAAACTTAAAATGAAGCTTAACCAGAAGAAGAAGACAAAGGTAGTTGATTTAAATGGATACACTAAAGTGATAGACATCAGGAAGCTAGAGTTTAGAAGATCTCCCCATGTTTCACCAAGAATTGCTATGACTAGGTATTCCTCATATTTATATGGTTATTGTTATATGTGTAATAATTTTGGTCATAGGCATATTAATTATAGAGTTGTAAGTAAAAACTCATTTTCTAATTTGTTAGATAAAAATGTAATGTGATATAATTACAATAATCTTGGTCATATAGCTAAATATTTTATAACTATCTTTTTAAGACCAAAATTACATAATGTAAAGAAAGTCATGCCTCCTAGTGTGAACAAAGGTTCAAAATTTTCTAGAAAGAAACCAAAAAGAAAACCCAACGATGTGTGGAGAGTTAAAAATCAATTTATGATTGCTCAAACTATACTCCATGCCAAGGAGAAGAATTTATGGGTGATAGACAGTGGTTTCTCAAACCGTATGACTAGTGACAAGAGCAAGTTCACCAAATTGATAAAATGTAAGGAAATATCTATCAGCTTGGGAGCTAACACAATAGTAATGATCAATGATAAAGGAACTTTGAACATAGTTAGAAAATTACCTACACATTAGGTCTTTTATGTTGAAAGATTGAAGCATGATCTGCTAAGTGTCAATCAAATGTATGACAATGGATATAAGGTCACATTTAATGTAGAAGGCTACAAACTAAAAATATCTGGAAGACTAGTTGTATAAGGGAAAATGACTAAAAGAAACATCTACAATCTTATTAAAGTAAATGGTAATAACTTCCTAATGGGAATGATTAATGAGATTTGGTTATGACTTATAAGCATGAGTCATGTTAACTTTGATAAATTAGTCAAAGTAATCTCAAATAAGTGTTTCAGATACATGCCAAAGATAACTAAACCTACAGATACTACTTTCAAGGAATGTCAACTAGGCAAGCAGAAAAAGGTTAAATTTCAAGAAAATCAATATACAATTACAAAAACTTTATATTTAGTTCATACTAATCTTTATGGTCCTACTAAGACAAAAGGATCTAAAGGATAAAAATACTTCATGTTATTTTTAGATTATTACTCAAAAATGACATGGGTAACTTTTTTAAAGGACAAGTCTCAGGCATTTGAAAGATTCAAGATCTTTACAGCCATGGTATAGATTGAGATGGGATGAAATATCAAATGCTTAATTTTTGATAAAGGTGGAAAATTCACCTCAAATGAGTTAATATATTATTTTGAGAAGCATGGTATCAAAATGCATTAATCTATAGCAAGGACTCCACAAAAAATGGAGTTGTTGAGAGAAAGAATAGGATAGTCAAGGAGATGGCCAAAACAATGCTAAAAGAGGTCAAGTTACCTAATGGATACTAGAGAAAAGCAATCTAAATAGTAGTATACATCTTGGATAGATTTTATATGAGGATAAATAGTTATAAAACTCCCTATGAGCTATGTTATAGAAAACCTTCCTCTATTAAGTACTTTAGAGTGTTTGGAAGTAAATGCTACATCAAGAGAAAAGAGGACAAATTAGGAATCTTTGAATCATGATGTGATGAAGGAATATTTCTTGGTTATTCCACTCAAATCAAATCCTATGTATGTTATAATAAATGGCTACACAATATTTTATAGAGCATGAATGTCGAGGTTGAAGAAGGATTGAAACATGTTGAACATGACAAGGAATTCAATATTAAAGAATTAGATATTGAAGAATAAAAATATAATGAAGAGGTTAAGGAAATAAATGAAAAGGCACCACTAATATTTGTTCAAAAGGATCATAATAAAGAGCAAATAATTAGCAATAAGAATGAAGGAATTTAGACAAGGAGAAGAGTTACAATGAACAAGGAGAAAGTAAGTTTTGCTCTAATGTCTAAAATTGAGCCTAAGAGCTATGCTGAAGCAAGCAAGGATGATAACTGTCTAAAATCCATGGAAAATGAATTCAGCCAAATTGAAAAGAACAAAACTTGGTAGTTAGTTCCAAGACCCTCAAACAAGGATGTGATAGGTACAAAATGGGTTTATAAAAATAAGCTCAATGAAGATGGAGTTGTTAGCAGGAATAAATCAAGGTTGGTGTTCAAAGGATATGCACAAGTTGAAGGTATATATTTTGAGGAAATATTTTCTCTAGTTGCTAGATTGAAAGCCATAAGAATATTTCTAGAATTATCTATTTACAAGAAGTTCAAAGTCTATCAAATGGATGTCAAGTCTACTTTCTTGAATGGAAATCTAGAATTTAAAGTCTATATTGAACAATTAGAAGGTTTTCAATTGTCATATGAAGATTATTATGTGTGAAGACTAAAAAAAGATCTATATAGTCTAATATACGCACCAAGATCATGATATTCAAGATTGGACTAGTACCTACAACAATAAGGTTTTAACAAAAGATGTACAGATACAAATTTGTACTTCAAATCAAAAGGTGATCATATGTTAATTGTTTTTGTTTGTGTAGATGACATCATCTTTAGTGGTAACAATAACAAAATGTGCAAATAATTTGTGACATGAATGCAAAGTGAGTTTGAGATGTCAATGTTAGGATAACTTTCTTTCTTCCTTGGTTTAAAAATTGCAAAATCTAGTGAAGGGATATTCGTATCACAAACCAAGTATTTAAAGGAAATACTCAATAAATTTGGAATGGAATATATCAAACTAGTTATTACTCCCATGATAAATGGATGCAAGATGAACAAAGAGGTTGAGTTCCTTGATGTAAATCAGATAATGTACATATCAATGATTGGTAGCTTGTTATACCTAACTATATCAAGACATGATATCATGAAATTAGTGTGCTTGGTTGAAATATTTTAGGCTACTCCCAAACAATCACATGTAAATATAGTGAAAATGATCTTTATATACATCAAGAGCATAATTGACTATGGCCTATGGTATCCTACAAGTGAATATTTCACTTTGATAGCATAAATAGATGTTGATTGGGTAGGAAGTGTGGATTATAGAATAAGCACTAGTGGTGGCACATTTTTCCTTGGAAATAGACTTGTTTCATGGATGAGAAAAAATTGAGAGTCAATTACTCTTTCTACAGTAGAAGTAGAGTATGTAGTAGCAGTGGCATGTTGCACTCAAGTCTTGTGGATGAATCAAACACTCAAAGACATTAAGGTAGAATACAAAACACCTATCTATATTATTTGTGATAATTCAAGTTCTACATATATATAAAATAATCTAGAGATGAATTCTATAACCAAGCACATATCAATCAAATATCACTTCTTAAGAGAGAAGGTTGCAGATCAAGAGGTCATAATGGAATATGTGCCAACTAAGGATCAAATTGCAGACATATTCATAAAAATTCTTCCCAAGGAATGTTCTAAATATCTGAGATAGAATTATGGAGTGGTTGCTCCAATGACTCATCACTAAATCCTAGTGATAGGGCATGAGTCCAGGGGGAGTTGTATAGAAGCTTTATTTATCCTTGGAAGAAGACAAAAAATGCAACTCAGGTATGCATATTATTGAAAAGTTATAATGAGTTGATGGTTGTATATTATTGAAAAAAACTTCTTTATTTGATAAAAAGGGGAGATACATTTGGACAAACAGTTAGAGAGAGTCCCTTTTCCATTAATGTCAAAGGGGGAGAAAAGGTGCAAATGCTCTCTGTGGAAAAAGTAGAGAAATTGTTCAAGTTCAGTATTAGGAAAATGTGCCATTGCCTAAGGGGGAGAAATTTTGGTATGAAAATATTTAGCTTATACTCATCCTAATCTAATACAAGTAATTTCAGAGGAGAAAAATATTAGAAGATCAGAACATTTGGTTTGCCATCAATGACAAAGGAGGGGATTGTTGGAAATATGATTGAAATTGATGTCAAAACGGACATTATGAGTATCTCATTGATGTTCAAGACTATATATTTTGATTATAATATATGTAAAGGATCCTCTTAAAGGTTAAAGATTATTTTAATTCTTGTGTGCATGATTAGAATCCATCTAGTTATTCATATTGGTCATCTAGACATTTTGAGTCTATAATAAGAAAATATGAGAAGGCATTTTACTAACATCACAATTTCCACATGTGAATGAGTATGTGGAATAGTGTAACATGGTTATTGTCACATTAGTCCTTATTATTTATGTATTAAATCCTAGGTCATGTGATGTAGCATGATAAAATATATTCTTGATCAAAGTCGGGCTCTAAGCCATGTTGACAGTGTTTTCCAACATAGTCAAATTTAAACATTGCATGAAATATATGAACATGCATTTTGATGATGTCATATCTTACATATATGAAATATTCAATAGAAATTATACATATGAATGAAATCCCCTATGTTAGAGGATCATATGTGCTAAATTATAGGTGATGTGACTAAGCGTAATAAGAGTTATGCAGTTGCAAAGTTAGCCTTACTGGCATATTGAACTGGTCTCCATAATCAAAATCTACACAAGGTCATGAAAAGTTGTCATGTTTTTACAAAGATATTTTATGGACATCTGTAAAGTAAATAAATAGAAGATCTCTCATGGGTTTTTCAAGAACATCTTGAATATGTGGTCTACAAATTCAAATGAGAAGGAATGAGCTCAGAATTGAATTATCTTTGTTCTTAGACAAAATATGATTTATTAGTTAAACCCTAAGGGTTTATTTCATGGTGTCAACAAGCATTTTATAATGTGAATTTGTCTAGGTATAGTCTAGACCTATTATCTTAAGCTATAACTTAAGCCTTTTTCAATGTTGTGAAACCAACTCCTCAATCTAGTAATTATCAGTTCGAGTAATGATCAAAGGACTTAATATTTCCTAAGTCTTAGAATTTATATTATGTCCCTTTTGATCAATGGTTATCACTTAATCATATGTAGATAATCCAATGAAGTGTAACGAAGTCAAATTGTTGAAAGGATATTTGATTAAATGCGTAAGTGATAAGTGTCACATTCACAGAGCTTGTTAGATAGAGACCCAATGAGTGTAATCTTATTAGAGTTAATGATCGATCTTGTCAAAAGATATAATGATGAGAGGGTGATCATATAAAGAAGATACAATAGAGAAAGTAGACTCAGATGGAACAAAGTGCTCAAATTTTATTGACACAGTGGTGAGGTAAAGACTAAGCATGTTTGAGAAGATCGGCAAAGTGAAAGTGATCTAAAGATAGAGGAAGAAATGAGATCGATAAAGAATCTCAATGTTTAACATCTAAATAGAGATAAAAAAAAAACATACATGTTTTAATATCGAATGGCATACATAATCTTGGATTAGGAAGATCAATGAATACATTTTAAAGTTAACAAAGATAAAGTTTGGAAGCATACAGGGATCTAATGGATATCATGATATTATCATAATGTGATCAAATGGACATGTTTTAAAGTTGAGAAATTTAAATATAGATCATCATATATTGGTTCCAAACTAAAGATCAATGTTCAACATTTAAATTATGTTCAGTCTAATGGTCAGTTGCATGAACATGAATGAAATTGCATGTAAGTTCTATATCACAACATAATCAATTAAATTGATTGATCTAAGTGATAAAATCTTTATTAATGTGAATGTGCATCAAAAATAGAGTCTAAAAAATTTTATAGATAGTAATGAGATCATAAAATTATGATGGTGTTGCATGAAATCAAGATGCTATAAACTTACAGTTCAAGTCATAATGAACTAAAGTCTAGAACTGGCATGATGTGTTACAGTTTGAGTATGAACACACAAAAGATATGAAACCTTATATCAATTATTTAAATATATGATAACTAGGACAAATAAAGTTGGTGAAGCTATTAAATTGTGTTAAAATAGAAAATATAGAGACACAGAGGAGCAGAGTTTGAAAAAGATGAAATATGTCGAATAGAGAGATATATAGACATAAAAATAGAGGGATATAAAAGGGCATAAAATAAGAAAGTCACAAAGATAATGTGCAAAGTATGATCAGTTGTATAATAGACTTTTAATAAGGAAGAAATATTTAGATTCATGTATGATTCTAATTTGTAAGTTGGAGTTGTAGCTCCATAGAAGAGTCTGATAGGTTGGTGCCATTAGATAAGCTGAGTGAGTGCTCAAATTAGGGAGTGTGTGCTTTCTTAGAGTTGAAACTCTTAAATCAAGGGATTGGTGTCTCTTTAGGATTGGTGTCCTTAAACATTGTAACTAGTGAGGTTCCTTATTGTGAGGCTATATTATAATGGTAGTTTCTAGTAGCTATTCTCATGGTGGGTTTTCCCTTATTGAGTTTTCCATGGTATATCTTGTGTTATGTGTTTTTGTGTGTTTGAGATCTCTACATATTTTATTTGATTAGAATATATCTTTCAATTTGAAATAAAAGGTTTTGAAAAGAGCTAAGTTTTTTAATATATTATTTTAACCCCCTCTCAATATCTAGTTGTGTTCCAACAATGACAAACTACTTCTAGAATTCTCACACATGTGAGATATATTGATATTAAAATGCTCACTCAGATGTTTTTACCAAAGATCAGACTATGTCAAAAACTTGTTTGGATGGCCAACTTTGAATAGGCATATATTTTGACATGATTTAGTACATGGCTTGAAATTTAGTGAAAATAAACTAGGCTCAAAACTAAACAAAACCATATGATGATCTTGTTCTAAAACATACACACATGCAAGATATTCCATCATCAAAATTCTTACTCGGCTTTTCTTCCCATATTGAAAATTTGGTAAGTATGGGAAAACATTGTCAAAATGCCTGGGAGCCCAACTTTGTACCCACATATATTTGATTTAACTTAGGCACATAAACTAAGATTTAGAATATATAAATTAGGGACTAATTTTATCACAACCATATTACCAACCCCTCCTGACTCATCCACACATACTAATGGTGATGTTAGTAAACTACCTACTTAGATTTTCTACCACTAAAGCCAAACTATCTAGATGAAAACTATGGACTACTAGATGAAATACACTAAAGCACAAAAGCTCTCTAATCATCTTTGAATACTGATAGGACATAGTTCATATGATCAAATCATCATAGTCATCTCTAAACATCTCTAATCAATCCAAAATTGAAGATCAACCAAGCTTCCTTTAAGCACACTAGGACAAGAACATTTCAGAGTTTATCATCATTACCTAGGCTATAAAATCACTTCATCCACTCACCAAGACACCTCCATGACATCAATGACAACTCACTAACAATATCCCCTTTTGTCATTGATGTCAACAAACATCATTTATCTCACCTTCTTTCTCTTCAAGCATTCTCATAATAGGAACTTTCTCTCCATTTGACACAATGATAAAGTGGGCACCAATTAATCCTGAGGACCTAAAAATACCATCAATAGGAAAGGAATATCTTTGAAAGATGATACAAACTCTTCTTTACCTTGATCCAGCCTCTTCTTTCCTTGACAACTTCTTTTTGCTCTATGCCAACACATTTCTTCAACCAAGAACTATAACCAATGAATAAAACACACACAAAAGAGCTAAAATATGATGTAACTCACCAAGAAAAAATTAATATGGACTCCCAATAAGATTTATAAGTCATTTAACCTTTTAATCATCTGCGTATCTCTATACATCATGAGGAACCATCATACAGACTTACTATCCTTGTTTCTCAAACCACCTCATGGACCACCAACATAACTTTATGCCACACACCAAATAGGAAACATGATCTAAAACAATCATAAGAACTCACCTTGAAATTATTATACCTTTCCATTTTGGAAACACTAAGCAAAAATATCAAATCTTCATACTAGGCATGCCTAGATTCCTTGTAGCCCTACTTAGAACTTGTAGAGCCCACATATTTCAGTAGACATACCATCAAGACCTAAAAATTCATATCTAGAGTAATATTATATTCCCCCTTAAGTTAACCAATTTTCATTACATAGCTCATCCTTTGCAACACACTTCCTTCATAAACCAACTTGTCAATTAGGCCTCCATCTTGACAAAATCATGAATAAATTAAAAACCATAAACATTCAAATCTTTTTGAAGTATGATTTGACAACCCATTTATCCCATTCAACCTATTAAAAATCATCATACCTCAAATCATAATGTATACCATGTTTTTAAAATATCCTAAAACCCTAGAAACTGAAAATAAATAAGGTCAACAAACCTCCTTCTAGTAAATGCATACCTATGAAACTTCTTGCACACCTAGAGACACCTATCACACACTTCTGGACAAAGATTTAATTTTTCACATCTTTGGGAACCCATACATCCTATAGATTATTTTATGACCTACATACTCTTAATCACAAATTGGGAAACCCAAGAGAAAATAAAAATCTCCAATTGCACATAAAAGATATTCAAATCTTGAAATCACATGGAACACATATCAAATAAGTGCATGGACATTTTTAAGCACAAAAATAATTTTTGACATTATATCAATCTTATTAGGCCACCTGGAAACACCCATTTTAATCCTATAGACTGACTATATATAGTTATGACATCACTTTGACATCACCACAACATACCTTCCACCTGGACATACTTGCTACAATTGAAAGCACTTATGTATAGCCTTATAGGACCATTTGAATAACACAACAACAACATGTGCTTCTCCACTAAAATGCATCTATTAATAAGCATAGATAGAGACATCCTTTGCATCATAATTCTCTAAAACAAAGTGAAGCTAGGAGTAGCCCACATCTCCTCAGTAACCACTGGATTGTCTTATAGCTATAAGACTTCTTGCTCTTGTTCTTATCCTCTTTAGTCTAAACCATGAAAACTAGTTCATTTTTTATATCATTCTCCTTCTCTTCTAAGATAGGATTGACAACATATGGAGAAATTATGGAACCTTGGCATACCTTTTCTTTTGAAGAAATAATGTTGCAGCTTGTAACCTCATCACGAGGTACTATCAATTGATGTTATTTACATGAATCTTTCTCAACAAAAATAGGATGTTCACTTGGATATGTACACATCTTAAGACTATCCTTAACTAGTCCTTGGGCTTCTCCTTTACAATATGAGTAGTCAATGAGAGCTCTTAGTACTCTTCACCTTTTGAAGCATTTTCCACCATATAAAATAGATTACGTAGACCTAAAATCTCATCACGACTCACAATTACCACCTTTGGTTTATATGATTCAACTTGTCTATTTCCTTGCACTCTTGGAGCTTGATCAAAATTATTCTGATTTGTAGACCTTTGCTTATAGAATCTATCAATTTGACATCATTTTTCATAGATGTAGTAGACTATACTCCTTAATGGAAACATAGATTATCTTACATTATTTGGATAATGTGTTTTAAAATATCCCACATCATGGCATTTGAATCACTCAACCTTGCTTACTCCTTTTGACTGATTACCCCCATCATAGTCTTATGTAAACTCATTCTTAATAGGTCTTCTACATTCTCTAGCTCTATTTCCCAAACTGATTACAATTATAAAAGTAACCATTGAAATTTGCATACCTCATGGCATTTGGATATTTGATATGATTTGTATTCAATCTATTTTCACCATCATTCCTTGTTTGATGATTTGTCTTCAAAGGCTAATTATCCTTGTTCACATTAGTCTTCATCTTGTCTTGAGTTGCAGTCTTTGGTTCTTCTTTGTATCCAAGACAAATCTTATCACTTGCACGATTTTGATCATTTATAATTTTATCTAGATTACTTGAACTCTTTTCAAATCTCACAAATGACATTAATTTAATAAATATCTTCTCTAACTAAGATTTCAGTGACTTATTTTTAATTATATACCTTACACATTCATCTTATTTAATGTTTAGGCCTATAGACATGATTTATAATTAAAAATTGATATGTTTGACCATATCTTCATGATCCTTGGTGTATTCATTCATTATTTATTCAAATAGACTAAATTAACCCTCATAGTCTTTGAGTTGAGATTTCATCTTCTTGTTAATCTTTTTCTCAATCTTCAGTTCTTCAAGAGTATTTGTCAAAATAGTCTCATAGTCCACCTCATCTTCATCATCATTTGAATCACTCTAAGTAGATGCCTTTTGATTTTAGAAACTACCTTCTTCAGCCATCAACAAGGATTTATCTTCAATATGACCATCATCTTCATGATCATACTTTGAGTCACTATCTTCACTCTCATCTAATGAGCTATAATCTTCTTTAGTGTACAAGCTCTTGTCCGTGAAGTACTTCTTCTTGTCAAAATTTCTGAATTATTTTTTCTTTTATATAACATGAATGATCTATTTCCATCATCATGACCTTTAACATGTTCTTCATCATCATCTTTCTTATACCTATGAGGGCACTTATTAGAAAAATGTCCTATCTCACCACAACGAAGCATTTAAGGGGTAGTTTACCTTTATACTTTCTTGAACCTATTATCAATTTCCTTGAAACCAAATCAATTATTTCATCCTTATCTATATTATAAATGTCACCCTCTTTGGGTTTCTTACCTTGGAAGTTATTTTTTGGCTTCATTTTAGTATTGAAAGTTGCTTCCTTCTTTGGTGATATATCATCATTCTTCCTCATCTCATAAGCAATAAGGATGTCATGTAGTTCATCCAACTTCAACTTAGTAAGATCTTAATTTTATTCTACAAAAAATACTTTAGGGTTAGACTTAAGGGATAGGGACCTTAATTCCTTTTGAACTACAGTATCTTCTTGAAGGTTCTCTCCAAGACTTTTGATGATGTTCACAATCTCATCAACTCTTTGTAGAAAGGATGCCCATAAAATCTTCTTCGTTCATACTGAGACTATCAAATTTCCTATTGTTGTTTAAAATTGCACTTGTTTCTAATACCAACAATGGGAAGTTTCAAGATGTGGGACTTACGACTTGAAACAATCTCCAAATTTTTAAGAAGCTGGTCTCTTCTTTATATTGAGCATATACTAGGAAAAGGGATAGGAATTTTAACAGAAACAAAAATGCAAAGAAATAAAATCTAACTATGGTGATGCACCTGAATGTAATTCAACCCTTAATCTGAGCATAGTGAAACTATATGTAAGATTCAATTACATTTAAGAGCAAACAAGGCATGATTAATGTAAAAGATGAAATAATAAAAACATAGGCTCACACCTTAGACTGCTTTTGTAGTGATACAGGAAATATCAACAAAGGCACAAGATTCAATATTCTTATTTGAATTTTTGAGTCACATAAGAGGCATAGAAACATGCACAGTTACATAAACTTTCCAACTCAAGAAAATAGAACAAAGGCAAATGATATTCCTAATCACAGCTCTAGAAGGTCTAAAACTCTTGACAACACAGCTTAGACTACTTTTGCAATGACACAGAAAATATAAACAAAGGCATAGGATTCAATATTCTCATTAATTCTCTTGTCACATAAGAGGCACAGAAACATGCACAGTTACATAAAATTTCCAACTCAATAAAATAGAACAAAGGCAAATGATATTCCTAATCACAACTCTAGAAATTCTAAACTCTTAACAATAATTATCTCAAAAAATTATCTCTAAGTATCTCCTCCTCTCCTGGTGATTTTTTCACCCTTATTTATAGCCTTTGATTCACTCTGGATTTTCTGTATGTTCCCAATCTAACAGCCCAACTGAAATCTAACTAAACTAGAAGTGTTTAACAGAAGATATTTCTTAGATTCTAAAATGCTTTGTGTTTCAGTAGTTCATTGGTTGAATAGATCACAGGATGCTCCCTTATATTAAATGGAAGAGGACACTTGGCCAATTCCTTGAAAACACTCTTATTAATTAAGAGACACTAGAGGATGACACTTGACATGTTTCGCAACACTTACAGAAGACACGCGGTGCTCTCTGCTTTACTTATACTCTTACTATATCTTTGGTTATTAACGTTCTGCCTTTAACACTTGTCACAATCTGCTTCTTTGAAACTTTAACAACTTAATAGAAATAAGACCCACAACATTTATTACCCAAGTAAATTTAAAAATGGGTATAAGGACAGGTGACAATCTTTGCTTGCCTTAACAAAGGACACATGGCAATCTCTACTTTACTTAACTAGGGATATGTGGTGATCTCCACTGCTTTTAGCTACCTTCTTAAAAACGTACAAAAGGTGACACGTGTTGGTCTCTGTGTCACTCTATTTATATTATAGAAACAATCAGGCCTCATTTCATATTTACATAGAAAATAACACTTGGCAGCTTCGACTTGCTTACAAAACAAAACCTGAGACCCACCATAGTCTTTACTATATTGGTGAAACCAAATGAAGAAAATTCAGAGGTTGAAACATGGTGGCTTCCACTCTCTTCAACTGGGATACATGGCATCTTCTGTCACTTTTAGAAAAGCAAATTGAAGCCTTCTGTGATTGCCACTTGGTGCTTTCCACCTGATCCTGATACTTATCTTGTTAAAACCTTCTGCTAAAAAGAGATTTGAAATGCAGGTGCCAATATGAAACATGGATGCTGACACTTTTCACGTTCTATTGAGTTGCTATGAGATACGTGGCATGTCCTGACAAACCTATAAAAATTATGAAATGTGCCTCAATTGATGACACTTGGCAGCTTTCGCTTGACTTTGACACTTAGACAAAAATGAATCAAAAGGAGAATAGAGCTCGTGCTCTATTTCAAAAAATCACCATCTCAGACCAAAGTATGTAGGAACAAAATATTTGCAGTGTGTGACCAAAAATTAGAATGAAACGTAGAGTATTTTTTACTCTATGATTATTGGTGACCTTAAGGACTTTTGAGCCTACTCAAAAAAAAACCACAACTCCCGCTAGATCAAAATTTCAAAATTATAACTTCAACAATGTTGTTTGATAAGCAGACCATTCATCGTTAGATAACCCCTGCTTATTCTGCAATTCATTGAAGGCTAAATCAAGGTTAATATTATCATTGTGTGAAAAATTTTACAAAATTTGAACTATAACCTTCAATTTAAATTTGAGCAAAGAAATAGGAATCAAGGTAGCTTCTACTTCAGGGACTGATGAATCATCCCTTAAATCCTAAAAACTATCTGATCATTCTATTTGCATAATAGTCAAAGGTTCAATTTCATCAACCATTAGCACCGTGTTGTCATTAGGAAATGGAGAAGGAAGACCTAATTGCACTAGATCGTCAATATGCTATTTCATTTCACTAATTACTTCTTTCATGACATCTAAGAGCTCTCTACAACTGATTGCTATAGAATTGCAACTGAGAACCTCATTTACTCACTTAGCAATGACCATTCTATTCTCAATTCCTATTGTTGACAATGTTACATCCATCGCATCATAAAACTTTTGCAGCAACATTTTAGAGTCCATTACTCTCCCAAAACTTGTAGCTAGAGTGTTTGCAACTGAATTCTCCACCTTTTTACACAATTTTTGTGCATTTAGTAGGAAGGTGAGAGAAGGCATGAGCTGAACAATCTCTAAGGATATTTTTTTCCATATGGATTCATAGAGCTCCTTCACTAGACTTAACACTCTGACATTCTTTGGCTATTGGCTAGCTCTTGTGTCAATTGTGCTGCTCTCTATTGCTCGGCTTGAAATTGGGCTTGTATAGCCACGATATTATTCTATTTGGCCAGTAGCTTCTTTTGTAATTGAGTAACCTACAACATGTGTTCCTCACATTTTTCTTGCAATGCTACCTTTTCATGCCTTAGGGTCATTACTGCATCCTTTACCTACATTAGCCGTGTTTTTAAGGAATCAATTTGGGCCTAGACTGCTCAGTGAGTCTGAAGAGAAATAGTATCTTACAACTATTTATTCAGATTCTCTATTTCATTGCCTTTTCTATTTATCTCTGTGGTCAAACTATTATAGTTTGCCTTTTCCTTGGCTAAATTAGCCTCCATCTTTTATAGCCTCCTTGAGGTCTTCAAGTAGTCTTCAACAACTACAGAAGTGGATTTAGTTAGCAGCTCCATTTTATCTTATGGCTTGAAGAGGGACATGTCGATGGCCACGGCATTCATTGTGTAGTCTTCTAGTTTCATCTACTCACTTGGCTTGATTACATTTGGTGACAAATGAGTCACCATTAATTATTGGTGATTGGGGTCAAATTGTGACCACAGATGGGGTGTAGCCAAGGCTTTATTTTCCTTGATCTTCTTTTTCTCTCTTCAGGCTTCCCTTGCCTTCCTACCAGCATCTGCTTGGTTTTGGAAGGTAGAAGGAGAGGCAATGTGCCCACCCACAAAAGGATGTCCTTGTGGCAAACCATATTGAATAGCTAATTATTGGCTATGGGAAATTTGAGGGGAAAGTTTCTTGGGAACAGAAGGGGAAAAGTGAGGTAATATTAAAGCTTAAGGTGGTATTAATGGGGCGAAGTGAGAAATGGGAATGATAGAGGTAGCAAGGGATGTCATCTAGCTAGATGGAATCATTATGCCAATAGGAGAAGAAAGAGATTGAGAAGGAGAAGGAAGAATAATACTTACCTGAGGGGAAATTACAATACTCTATAATTGGCATTGTGGGGGGTCTACCTCCTCTTCAAAATCAAACTGAAATTACACCCTCTTTCAATTCTTGGGTATCTCTTCTTCTGGTTGTGTTTCTTTTCCTGTCGTCAGTGATGCTTGTGGATAAATAGAAATTTCAATAACCAATGCTGATGGGGAAGCTTTTGGTGATGAATGCACCACACTCTTTTACTTTTCCATGACACTGAGAGATTGTGGCCAAACTGATATAGTTACTATATCTGCAGTTTGCCTTAGGGCTTGGGCTTCATGGTTGGACCCTGCTCTGGATTTTGGGTCTACACCCAGTGTCGACAAATTACTTGTCTTTGGGCTAGATACAAGGGATAGATGGAACTCATCCCAGAGTTCCTCCCATCTCTCATTTGAGTCCACATTCTCGAAAGAATGGGTTATTTGACAAATTTCTTGCCTATATTTCCAATAGGCTTCTATTTTCTCAACATCCCAATCTTTATTCTTTAGTGTTCTTCTTAAGCCAAAATTTCTTCTAACTTTAGTATCATAATCCCTCTACTTAACATAGAATGTTTCCCAGGGTCCATTTTGTGGAAGGCGTAAATATGTTAATTCAACATAAAATCTAGGAGTATCTTCTCTAGGATTTTTCTTGTTTTCCCAAAAAGGGTGGCCTTCATGTGCAATTCTTATTGTAACCCTATTAGTTCTTATCCAAGAAGTTATGAAACCATTTGGGTCATATAGCCATTTGTCTTCAACTAGTAGGAAACACAAAAAGGCTATCTTTCTGAGCAACACAAATTCGGCTTCTCTGGTTTCTAGTACCATGCTATTTGTCTTCCATGGAAGGTCATACATTTTTTTCTTCCTCTTCCCAGAGCCATATTCATTGTCTACTGTAGATACCTACCTGGTGACCTCTAAGAATGCTAACCTAAGAGTCAAAATCTTAGGTAGTAATATTGGTTCCCCACAAAAACCATAAACTCTTATAATTGTATGGTGAGATCCAAAATAGAAATCACAAGGAATTGGGTAACTAGCTAGAAGGTTTGAAACACTTGAGAATAGTCTATTCATAACTGGTTCGGGACTGAGGTGACAAAAAGCAGGGGTAACAAATAGTTCCCAGAATTCATATGGATCACTAGTTTTTGACAAAATATGTGTCCATGCAAACATAGGAGTGGTATTTTGGAGATCAAAACTTGGGTCATACATGTCAAGATGCATATGTTGGGTAAAGAGGTCAAAATTCTAATACAGCATGAGGTGAACCAAATAAGAAGAGTACCTGAACACTCCTTTTGATTTGAAATGGGCTAGTTATTCCACCATTGAGAAAATAATTTGTTTAGAAAAGTCAAGCCTATACTCCTGATTTTTGTCAACGATCTTCAGCGTAAAGAGGATAGCCATTTGTTCTCCATAAACTACCATATCATCTTTCATGCCGAAGATGAAAGCCATCATAGACAGTGCATCTTGGCTAGCTTGTACGAATTGGGCTCTTGCTATAGGGAGTATCGGCACAGTAGTGTCATCATCACCCATTTGTAATTTGGATATCAAGAACCTCAATTGAGTATTAATGTTTGCCCATGTTCTTTGCATTTTAGCAATAGTGGGAAACGTCGCTGTCTTATCATGATATAGGTCTAACATGTCCCTGATAGCCTGTGGTGTGATTTGCACCATGAATAGACCTTGTTGAATGGTACTTGAGGGTGCATGGAATAATTCTACACATAGTTCGACCAAGTTAGGGCATGGATGCACAGCTGGGACAATGAATTGTGCTAGTTGTGAAGTCCATATCCTCATGGCAAATGTCTCATATTGCCCCACTCTAGCTCTCTGAAGACACCTTTGATGTGCCCCTTCTCTAAGAGTTTTGCTACTAGCTCTTTGAAGAATTGGGTCCATGACTCCATCTGCATAATCTTTTATTTTTCTTTGGTTACTTGCTTGACCAAATTTAGGGCTTCTAGTCCATGGATAGGTCTTCAATGGTTGCACGAGAGCTGAAGCATATGACTTGCTTGCAAGAAACTTGTCAAGGGATTCATATAACCTAGCTCCTTGTTGTGAAGACTGTGCTCCCTCCATCTCTATATCTATTTTGTGATAACTGGTATGAACTTTTGCAAAATAGAAAGCTCTTTTGCTTAAGCAAGTTTATCAAGAATTGAAAATACAAGTAGCAGGATATTTTCTCGTAGATGTAAGAATGTTTGAGAAACTTGTAATTTAACTCTTGCTAGAAGGTATTTATTGACCCATAAAGTCTCAAAATGGCATTAAACTAAGATAAACTTAGCAAATCCTATTCAATCTTCATGGGACATTGAGATAGACACATTATGCAAGTGGAAGCACAAGGTACCTTGGGGATTTCTAAATATTTGGGAGACATTCAATGTATTGAGGAATTTTGAAAAATTTGAAAAAAATCTGAGCTGCCGACTACGTGTTCAAAGAACACTTATTTAAAAGAAAAGTGGGAAAACAAAAATGGGAAAACAAAGCAATATGGAAAGGGGAAACTATCTAACTATAATACATTAACCAAATATCTTTATCTCCCTCTTGGATCAAAAGAAGAATTTCTAAAGTCTCCTTGATGACAAGACAAATTATGTTACCGAACAAATGGTTGAATTGGTTGTAGCTCTCGTGACTTGCTTTTTTTGTATGCCACATTGATTAGTGTGCATTTGAGTGAGTCTGAGTCAAAACTGCTCCCAACATATATAAACTCTTCTTATTCTTGGAAGCTTGGTGAATGCCGTTTCTTGATATTGGTATGTCTTATCAAGAAATTAATGACTATTTGCTCATCAACAAAAGCCCTTTGATATATATCATTTATTTGCTTATCTCCTTCTACCTCAAAATCAGGTTGAATTGTATGATCATCCTCTTTAATGAGTTCATAAACACCAACCTCTTGAAAGGATAATTCTAAAAGCTTTCAATAATTTTGCATATGTAATTGAGTCTCAATGTTGTTTTGTTCATCTACAACCAGCTCACAGCCTCCTTGAAAAATAGTATAACCTGACCCAATGATTTCAAACAAATCATTCAAATCATGGTCAAGGAAATGTCCATGCTCCTCTACATCATCTTGTAAAGTAAGAAGAAAGTCAAAAATTATCTCTTCTTCATCAGAGATTAAGACATACACTTGTGACTTGTCACTCAAAATATGGAATTCATGTTGAGGAACCCAAGGATTAATAGAAGAGGTATCTTTTGAATTTTCTTTACTTAAAACATTTGGAATTTTATGATATTCCTCAAATATGACATAAGTGCCCAGACCAATGGAGTCATAATTTTCATATGGGTCACTTTGCATCATAGCTAATAAATGATCATTTTCCTCTTCTTGATCATGTTCAGTCCATTCAACTAATTCCTCAACAAAAACCTTTTCTTCTTTATTCATCATAGCATGAGCTGCCTCTAACTTTTCAATTGGTTCATTGGTGATGTGATCCTTATATAATGGCTCAGATAATATCTTCATCTTTGAACCATATTTGGTTCTTAAGATGAGGTGAGACCAATCAAGGGACATATATCCTCCTATCTTGGTTGTAAAGTCTTTGGATAAGCATAGGCCAAATATAAGAGGTATGTCTATGACTACTACATCTTGATTTACAATTATATTGGGACAAGAATATAATTGTAATGGGAGTTGTTTAATTCTCCCTATTGTTTGTACTGCTTTGCCATCTAGCTGCATGACTCCTTTAGTGAGTGGTTCATACTTTATTTCTAAAGCATCAACTATCTGCTTAGGCATTACTATAGTACTAGCCCATGAATAAATCATTACATTATGTAGCAGTTTCTTTCCCACTATTATAGTTAAATAGAAGGTATTTGGTTTGGATTTGCTTACCTCTGATGCATTATTCACTAGGGCTATTGTCTGCAGATGAATTGTGTCTTTGAGCTTATCTTTTTTTGTAGGTCCTTCTTTGATAACAATACATTTAGGCATTGCTTAGCCTTGTAGAGCTTCTTGTAGTAGTGTCTTCTATTCAGGAATAGCCAATATATCCCATATTGATACTTGTGCTGGATTCTTCTTCAATTGATCCACCACATTTATTGGTCCTAGCGTTTGAGTTCTTTAAAAATAAGGATATCTTGTTTTTTCTTGAATTTGTGCAGGAATCACTTGATTCTGCACCAGCTGAGGCACTTCATATCTGACAGTTGTGCTTCTTTATCCTTGAAATGGAGGATTCTCCATGGCTTGACTATTTGCAACCTTGGGCTATTCAACCATCCTTCTCTTTGATCTAGTATAATAATCATATTGCACCACTAGTTTCTTGGAAGTGGAAGCTTCGTTTAAGAAAACTGATTCTTCATCTTCAATCCATGAGAACAAAGCATGTTTTGGGGCTATTTATTCCTCTTGTTGTAGAGACATCCCTTGCATCTGAGCCATTAAGACTGAATTTTGCATACCAGAAGACTGGTAGGCTTGATTGTCACTAGAACTTGCAAATTGGCCATCCATTCTTCTTTGCTCTGCAACTTTTTATTGTAGATTACCCATGGGACAATCTCTAGGTGTATGAGAATTATTTCAATGGAAACACCAGGCATTAGTGTTATCCACATAATTATTTTGCCCTGGAACAATCTCCCTACTTGAATTGGGAGGAATAGTCTGTGAGGGTGTAGGGACTGAAACTAATTGGTTTGTTGACTGAGGGTTATTTTGCCTTGGAGGACCCTAGTATTGGTTTGGCTAAGATGAAAATATATTTCCTTGATAGCCCTGGTAGTGGGGTTTAGTATAATTATTTTTCTATCTTTTTATATTAATCAGCTCATTAGAAAATGTCCTCAAGATATTCTTGATATCATCCAGCTCAGATGACTGAGTAGGGACAATTTATTTAGCAGGTAGTTGAAGATATGTGTACATAGACACATGTGGGGCTATGGATTTAGGGTCTTCTTGAGGTAATGGTAAGGAAATTTTTGGGAACATGGGCATGGGAGGCCTTGGAGACAATTTTCTAGCATCTATCAAATTATTTTCAGCTCTGCCTGCATAGTCATAAGCCTCGGCAGAGTATGACCTCCAAGTGACTGAATCATAACAAATATGTCTGAATTTAAAGCCTTAAGATAAAACACTATAGCCATACCTGGTAATAGTCTAGCCATAGCTAGGATTCTTTCCCAAGTCTTTTGAAATGTGGAAATGAAGTCAGTCATCGCTGCTTGTGGTGCCCTTTGGATGGTAATTAATTGTTGTAATAAAGAAGACATATCACCCTTTTCTTCAAATCTTTCAAAAGAAAAATCTCTGAGTTGGTCCCATGTAGATATTGTATTTGGGGTGAAGGAATGATACCATTATAGAGCTTTCCCTTTAAAATAAGTTGTTAATAATCTTATGGCCACATTTTGATGTGTGACAACATGTATAACATAGACATCTGATATATCCTGCAGATGTTCTTCAGGTGTTTTGAAGTCTTGCCCATTGAATTTGGGTAGAGCTTTCAAGGCATTCACTAGGATAGGGTCCCAAGTGGCTAGTGGTATTGGGAGAATCGAAGGACTACCAGTGTTCCAACTTACATAATTTCTTGGGGCTATAGGGGCTCCCATATTTGCTCTTGGTATTGGTATAAACTAATTGACTCTTCTTCTTGGACTAGTTACCAAAGGTGTCAAAAGAATACCTAGATTTACAATAGATTGTGATTTGGTTATTGGTCCATAGCTCTAACTCCTTGTAGCTCTCTAGTTCATACGGTCTTGAAAGAAACTTCAATATAGTGTCCCACCAGGTGTGCCAAAAACTGTTGATGGTTAAAATTGCACTTGTTTCTAACACCAACAATGGGAAGTTTCAAGATGTGGGACTTGCGACTGGAAACAAACTCCAGATTTTTAAGAAGTTGGTCTCTTCTTTATATTGAGCATATACTGGGAAAAGGGATAGGAATTTTAATAGAAACACAAATGCAAAGAAAGAAAATCTAACTATGGCAATGTGCCTGAATGTAATTCAACCCTTAATTTGAGCATAGTGGAACTATATGTAAGATTCAATTAAATTTAAGAGGAAATAAGGCATGATTAATGTAAAAGATGAAACAATAGAAATAGAGGCTCATAACTTAGACTGCTTTTGCAGTGATATAGGAAATATCAACAAAGGCACAGGATTCAATATTCTTATTTGAATTCTCCAGTCACAGAAGAGGCACAAAAACATGCACAGTTACATAAACTTTCCAACTCAAGAAAATAGAACAAAGGAAAATGATATTCCTAATCACAGCTCTAGAAGGTCTGAAACTCTTGACAACACAGCTTAGACTAATTTTGCAATGACACATAAAATATCAACAAAGGCACATGATTCAATCTTATCATTAATTCTCTAGTCACATAAGAGGCATAGAAACATGCACAATTACATAAACTTTCCAACTCAAGAAAATAGAACAAAGGCAAATGATATTCCTAATCACAGCTCTAGAAAGTCTAAACTCTTGACAATAATTCTCTCAAAAAATTCTCTCTAAGTATTTCCTCCTCTCCTGGTGATCTTTGCACCCTTATTTATAGCCTTGGATTCACTCTAGATTGTCTGTATGTTCCCAATCTAACGGCCCAACTGAAATCTAATTGAACTAGTAGTGTTTAATAGAAGATATTTCTTAGATTTTGAAATGCTATGTCTTCTAGTAGTTCATTGGCTGAACAGATCACATGATGCTCCCTTCTATTAAATAGAAGAGGAAACTTGGCCAATTTCTTAAAAACCTTCTTATTACTTAGGAGACACCAGAGGATGACACTTGGCGTGTTCCATAACACTTACCGAAGACACGCGGTGCTCTCTGCTTTACCTATACTCTTACTATATCTTTGCCCAAGAACATTCTACCTTTGACACCTATCACAATCCACTTCTTTGAAACTTTAACAACTTAACAAAAATAAGGCCCATAGCATTTCTTGCCCAAGCAACTTTAAAAAGGGGTATAGGGATAGGTGGTAATCTCTGCTTGCCTTAACAAAGGACACGTGGCAATCTCTGCTTTACTTAATTGGGGATATGTGGTGATCTCTGTTGCTTTTAGCTACCTTTTAAGAAACCTACGAAAGGTGACATGTGTTGGTCTCCACGTCGATCTATTTATATTATAGAAACAATTAGGCCTCAGTTCATATTTACATAGAAAGTGACACTTGGTAGCTTCTGCTTGCTTCAAAAACTAAATTTGAGACCCACCACAGTCTTTACTATATTGGTGAAACCAAATGAAGAAAATTTAGAGGTTGACACATGGTGTCTTCCACTCTCTTCAGCTGGGATACGTGGTGTCTTCCATCACTTTTAGAAAAGTAAATTGAAGCCTTCCACAATTACCACTTGGTGCTTTTTACCTGATCCTGATACTTAGCTTGTTGAAACCTTCTATTGAAAAGAGATTTGAAATGTGGGTGCCGATATGAAATGTGGATGCCGACACTTGTCACGTTTCACTGAGTTGCTATGAGATACGTGGCATGTCTTGACCAACTTATAAAAATTATGAAAGGTGCCTCAGCTGATGACACTTGGCAGCTTCTGCTTGACTTCGACACTTAGACAAAAATGAATCAAAATGAGAATAGAGCCCGTGTTCTGTTTCAAAACTTCGCCATCTCAGACCAAAGTATGTGGGACCAAAATTTTTGTAGCACATGACTAAAAATCAGAATGAAACGTAGAGTATTTTTTACTCTACATTTCCTTCTGTGAGTCTGTAACTTATAAAGCTTAACCTTTGAATATCCTTCATAAATTATCTACATTTTATCCCATATCTCTTTAGAAGATTCATAATAGATTACATTGGTGTATTTAGTCTTTGAAAGACCAAAAATAGTAACATTCATTGCCTTGGACTTGTTATCAAACAAATTCTTATATGTATCACTAAATGGAAGAATAGTAGGAGCAACATAACAATCCACAATAGATTACCATATATTGAACCCTAGGTACATAATTTATGTCCTCATATTTTCACTCCAAAAAGCATAATTGGATCCATTTAACATCGATGTTTACTTAGTAGATAAACCTCCTTAATGACTACCCATATTGTACCTTGGATCACCTTCAAGTTATCAATCCTTTACCAAAGTACCCAGTCTGATACCAAATATTAGAGGTATAATCATTGGGGGGTGAATTAGTGAACCCATATATTTCAATTTCAATTGCAATTCTTTCAAACTATTAAATAATCAACATATATCAACTTTGTCAAGCAACATTAACAAGAAATGTCATTCATTTAATGCATACACATGATCAAAAACATACATAAATTTCCTATGGGAAACCCTCATGAGGAATGAAACCCACTCTCAAATTTTTAACACATGAACTACTATGTTATAATAAATTACAAATAAAAGAATTATCAACTCCTTTATACCAACAAACCTTGATCATATCCTCCTGACCAAAGGTATTTAGTGAAACACTTATTTCACAAGGAAAAACTACCCCTAAGGAAGATCAACTCATTTAGGCCCTCCTTTTAACACTTCTACCTTAGAACTGATGTATTCAACACTAGATGATGGATCTCTATTTTATAACCCCTACACAAACTCTCTCTTTATCTCATACATGCCTCTCATAGAATCATGCCATAGTATCTCTCCTTATTCACTCAAATTATCCTCATATGCACACTCAGACCTCTTCACATATCCTCAAAATGTAAGACAGATATTTGGACATCATAAATATGACCTTTAGGTCATATACATAGTCAAAAAAATCTTTTACTCATTGAATCATCAACTGGGAATTCTACCTCTCATTTTCTCCACAACTGTCACAAATGCCTTGCACTTATGTTACAAGTCTTCCTTTCAAAAATTTAGATATCATCATCTTTATATATATATATATATATATATATATATATCATGAATTATCAAATAATTTACTGGCCATAATACATGCCTCCACACTTATGGCATTTACATAGGTCACACTTAAGCACAATCCACTTCAAAATATTCCTAAGTCACTTTTAGGTCCTATAAAGACCCATTCAGCTTTTTAACACTTTTAAACTAAAAAAAGAGCATAAGAACACTTTTAAAACTCATAAACCCATTCTAAATGATATATATATATATATATATATATATATATATCCTATTTGAGTGTTCATATCCATCATAGTACCCTTTTGCTTAAGCACAAAATTCTTAAATAATATTTTGTGCACATAGTCACCATGAATGAATACACAGTCAACTTATAAATTTTTTTTCAGAATACATATTATTTATAAAACATTTATATTTCACATAGATCATCCTTATGGAGTATAAAACACTCCCATATATCTAATTCAGCATGAGACATAGAAACAACATTAGAATGTGCTCAAATACCCTTCAAGGGTTACTTGTAGAACATGCACAAACACACAGTAAACTTTGGAGGTAAATATATTTGACTAAAAACACTTTAAAATATTTAAATAAATATTACCAAATGTTCCTTTGATTTATGTACCACTTTTACTTTTACACCATGAGCAAAATCATCCTTGATCAAAAGATATGGTCTAAAAACCATAGACTAGTTTTTACCTTTGTTAAATTTAAATATTTGAATTTAAATGGTCATAGTTAAAATTTGGATAGTTGACCTTATCTCATTAAATATTGAAATCTTGAATAAAATCACACCATCAATATCTATGGGTCATCTCAATCTTTGTCTTTTAGTGCTCACCATTCAATCAATCTATACGAACACCTACTCATCGTTTGATCCTTATCCCTTTGCTCAATATTAAACCTCAAACACTATGTAACTCAACACATGTCATTAGATAAATATGTATGATCTCCCATACACCATTGGATTTATATTTGGTCTTGAACTTTAACTCTTGAAAAAATGACTAAGTATAGGGACCATTGCAATCTATATGAGAAGCCAACTTTGAATCTCAATAACCTTTACCTCACTCACTCGTATGATCTCAAATTTGGACCATATGATCTCCTAAAATATAATAAACCAACCATGTGAAAAAATAATACTATAACACTCACACTATGAGATATAATGATATTAAAATGTTCACTTAGATATTTCTGTAGAAGAGCTAACTATGTCAAAAAGTTGTCTAGAAGGCCAACTTGGAACATGCATATCATTTGATGTGCATCAATACATGATATAAAATTTATCAAAAATAAATAATGATAAAAAATTAATAAACCCATATGATCATATTATTCTGAAACATCCACACGGGTGAGATATGCCATCATCAAAATGCTTACTTAGCTCTTCTTCTCATCTTGAAAATTTGGCTAAGTATGGGAAAACACTATCAAAATGCCTGAAAGCCTATCTTTGCACCCACATATTTTTTAAATAACTTAGGTACATGACCTAATATTTATTAAATATAAAATAGGTAATAATTTTATCAAAACCATATGACCAACTCCCCTAACTCATCCACACTTGGTAATGGTGATGTCAACAAACTGTCTACTTAGATTTTCTACCGCTAAACCCAAACTATCTAGATGAAAACTATGGACAACCATATGAAATAAAATCATGAAAAAAATATCTCAAATCATCCTTGACCACTTATATTACATATTTCACATGATAAAATCACCATACTCATCCCTAAACATCTCTAATCAATCTAAAACTGAAAATCAACCAAACCTCCTTTAAGAACACTAGGACAAACACATTGCACAATTTTTCATTGTTACTTAGGCTATCAAATAACTTCATAAAATCACTATGAAACCTCCATGATATCATTAAAAACTATCAAAAAATTATTCCATGCAAAAAATAACCACAAAATTTCACCATTCTCCCACTCTCTTATGACCATCATAAATCCTATCATAGAGTGGTCATGTATTGACTAAAATAACACACTATATTTCCTGAAAATGCATGTTGTCATAAAATTTATTTAAAATACCCACATTCATGATTTTTATAAATCTTATTTTAACTCTCACATGCATTTTTTCATATAATCTCCTAAACTTATGCCTCCATGCATGCAAGAACATCTTTTGCCATTTAAATAAATTATTGGATTTATGGTTCAATATGGCATCTAAAGAAAAAAAATTCAGGTGAGGAGATTAGTGGAAAAAATACATTTATTTAAATATTAAAAGGACATATACCCTTTTATTCAAATATTTGATCTCATCTAGGGATTACATTGGCGCTGATTGGTGTTGTTTTTGTAGGTTTTGGTAAGTTGTTTGCATATTTTCAGATTTCTTTGGTGTGGTTTGATTTTTATATTTTAATTATTATGTTGTTTAAATTTATAAGTGACGTATATCATGATTTTAATAGTATAAAAATTTCCAACATGACACCTTTTATATCTATGGTATGTTTAAAGTAAATTGGTGCCAAAATTGCCAAATCTAGGGTATTACGAACACCCTGTTTGTTGTAGTTGTATGGATCTTTGGATTTTAGATTTTTAGAGGTGTGTGGAAGTATATTTTATATATATATATATATATATATATATATATATATATATATATATATATATATCACATTTTTATAAACCATATTTCATTAATAGGGAAAGATTTATTTATATACACAATTCTACATAATAATTATAACAGAGCTTCGATGAGTGCAGATTCAGCTAGTTTTTAGAGTTTTATGCAAGTTATTGGTGTGAATAGGTTTGGAGAGTTCCTTTAACATTTTTGGGTTGTGTTATAGTTTATATAATGGATTATTTGAGCTTATTTTTAAATTATTTTAGTATTGTATACTTTTGGTAATCATACTATGAGTATTATGAATTTATGTTATGGGTTGTATTTGTAGTGTGTATGTGTGTAGATATGGAAGGTATTTTGCCTAAACTTTGTATTTAGATGAAAATATATTGTGGAGAATTTATTTAATTATTTTATTAAATTCATATAATTATTTATATTATTATTATTGATCACATATGTTATCTACAGTCAATTGGAAGTGATCGTACATAATGGCTAAAAACTAAGACAGTGAAGACCTAGTCCTCAATTTTTTATTTTTCATGCTTTTTTTGTGTGGTGTGTGATAATGAAATATTATAAGCAATATCAATGTAATATGTTGCAAGTATGATAAAATTGAAGTATTATATGATAATATTGTATCAATCATGTTCTTAACAATGGTTTTTGGCTAGTACCAATCATGGATTGGTAAACTCTTAGTTTATATGAGACCTCTTATGTGTGTGTGTGTGTGTGTGTGTGTGTGTGTGTGTGTGTGTGTGTATAAACATATATACATACACACACACACACACACACACACACACACACACACACACACACACACACACACACACACACACACACACACATATATATATATGTACACACACACACACATACATACATACATACACATATACACACACACACACACACACACACACACACACATATATATATATGTATGTATATATACACACACACATATATATACATATATATATGTATCTATATATGTGTGTGTGTGTGTGTGTATATATATATATATATATATATGTATATGTATATATATATGTACATATATGTATATATATATATATATATGTATATATATGTATATATATACATATATATAGTAAATTCACACATAAAATAAATATTGTTAACTTATCCCTCACAATATATATATATATATATATATATATATATATATATATATATATATATACATATATATACATATATATACATATATATACATATATATACATATATATACATATATATATATATATATATATATATATATATATATATATATATATATATATATATATATATATATTGTGAGGGATAAGTTAACAATATTTATTTTATGTGTGAATTTACTAACATAAATTCACTATAGTATTCGTGATGTAGTATTTTATGAGTATAACCTCCACCCATCTTGTCATATATTCAATTCTTATAATAAAAAATATAGCATTACTTTTCCTAGTCATTGGTTTGGTTGGATCAAGGTTGGATGTACATGAGAGTACGAGTAGTGTAAAAATCGGGCAAGAAGCATTAATCCAAAATGAATCGGTGATAATCCACCAAAATAGCACTGATCCAAAATGGATCGATATTGATTGAAAGTTGGCTTTATAATTAAGTCTGATGTGGAATAAGGCTCATTTTCTATTTTTAAAACCCAAATTATTCTTGGAATCTCAAATGATGAAAGTGCTATGAAATGAGATGGAGGATAGTGACATTAGATTACAATGATGATGACACTCACAAGATGAGTTAGATTGATTGTTTTAGTAATATTTTGAGTTTTTTGAAATTTTTAAGATTTTTAGGATTTTGGAAGCTAGGATTAGGTTGGGATTATGGGGATATGACATTATAGAATTAGTGTCTATTCCTTAGTAAATCAATGATGATTCATAAGGAATTGACATCATTTCAATAAAATGGCACTGATCCAAGTAGAATGGTGGTAGTCCATAAGGGATCGATGTCAATTCACACTAAAATGTGAAGGTATTATAATAGAGCTAGGGTTAGGATAAGTTAGGGTTGTGAGAAAAATTTTAAGCTTATAAGGGATATTTATTGATAGGTACATGGTTTAGTAAAGATGCAAGATCAAGTGTCACCCTTACTAGAGTGATTATGAGTTCATTTTAATGATGATGATTGGGCCCATCTATGGTTGTAGGCCTAAGAGGGGTATGCCACTATCAATGCATCCATAAGGACACACGATTATTGGTGGTTTTGGTAGAGAGATGGGATGTCACTACTAAGACCTTCTAGCTACTAATCAAGGAGATGGCCATCATAGAGGAGGACATTTATTGGACTATATACCTTCTAGTGTAGGGATTACCCATAGTACAAGTGGATGAGTAGGGTTGAGGAGTAACCTTGAGATGCCTATATGGTGATGATGTAGAGGGTATTAATTTTGTTGTTGGTGGATTTACTTTTGAGCCTCTCTATA
>JARHVA010004768.1:587500-637500 GCA_037957365.1 Torreya grandis | reverse complement strand
CCTGGAGTAATTAGGATAATTATAGATCCCCCACCATGTTCACATTTGGATCCATCAAAGAAAAGAGTCATTTGATATTACAGATCTAGTTAAGACATGGAGGCTATAGATTCATCTAGGAATTCATAGTTAACTAGTTGATTATAAGAAAGAGGCACCTCAACAAGTTAATTAGAAAGGATTTGACCTTTAATTAACTTTTTATGGATAAAATATAGATAAAATTCCATTAAAACCATAATCCATTTGGACATTCATTGATTCTAGTAAGGCTTAGAGTGAATAAACTTTAGGGGATCAATGTTTGTGATAATGTAGGTTTTATGATTGAGTAGATAATTTTGTAGCTTAGTAGAAATAAAGACTAGATCTAGGCATAAATTTTAAGTATGATAATAACATGTATCATATTCAAAAAGTGTTTGGATGATGTAATACACTACTTGTTCTTTATGTTGCTCATCATGATGGGCCAACATGGCTCCCAAAGCATGGTCAGTAGAAAAAATATACAAAAATAATTGCTGCCCTTATTTTAAAGGAGTGAGAAAGGGTGGTGAGATAAGGTATCTCTTAAGATATTTGAAGTACTCTTAACAACTAGAGTCCTACTTAAAATGTATATATTTCTTTAAAATGTGATGCAATGGTTGATCCAGATAACTAAGAGATAAAATGATGTATATATTGTAATTTACCTTAAAAAATATGAAGTTGATTTAGATTAGATGGGGGTGGCATTTCTAGAATGGATTTGATCTTGGTAGGGTTGACTTCTATCCAATGGATAGAGACAATAAATCCTAGGATCTTACCCATAAATACTCTAAAAATGCATTTCATGGATTTTAGATAGACATGAAATTGGATTAAGTGAGAGAATATAACCTTTATGACGTAATGGTGAACTTTTAGTAACTTAAATTTATCGAGGAGTTCATCCACATAATACTCCATAATCTTATGGATGATATCATGGAAAATTTAGTCATGGATATTTGATAGGTGGCTCTTACATTCTTTAGGCTAAAAGGCATAACATGATAGCAAAAAGTCCCCCAAAGAGTAATAAATGAGGTCTTATGTTATTCTTTTGGTATGATAAGCATATGATTATATCCAAAGAATACATCCATTAGTGATAACGGTTTTGGCCAATAGTTAAATATACTAACTTATCAATATTAGGGAGAGGGAAATAATCTTTTGGATAAGCAAGATTAGGGTTTTGAACATTAGTACAAAGGCAAAATGACATGTCGGCTTCATTATAGGGATGATGTTAGATACCCATTGAGGGTAATTAATAGGTTGGATAAAGTTAATAGATATAAAGCACTGTAACTCTTATTTTATTAAGAGTGAAACATAAGGATGTATTTTCTAGAGCTTTTGCTTGATATGTTTAGCATCAGGGAATATAACAATGTTATGTATGATGATTACAGGATCGATACCAAGTATATCACTATAGGACCAAGTTAATGTTTCATTGTTCTCCATTATAAATGTAGTGAAATCTTGGTACTCCTGGGGATCTAAGGATTTACTAACCTTAACTATGCATAGAGTCTCTAAATACCCTATGTTAACATTAATTATGGTCTCATTTAAGAGACTAGAGGTTTTTTATGGAAGGGATTTACATAGATGGGATTTCTTAGCACCAAAATGAGTTAAGATGGACTCATCATCCTATCACTAAAGAATAGGGATGATGGGAGAATCCTAACCTATCATGTTTGGGTAGGATAGAGGAATGATTTAGACCTCTCCACTATAATGATAAATGAGAGGCTCTATAGTAATGATATTGACTTAAAAAAGCTCAAAGGAATGGATATTACATCATCAGCTAAAGAATGGGTATTGGATGGTGAAAATGGTGTATCCTCTTCAGGGTTGGGAGGGAGAGTAATCTTTGGGGAGGATTTGGGATTTTTGTTGAAGTTGAGGTGATATTTTTCATGGTTTTTTTTAAAAATATCCCAATGTAACCTCGTGCATGCCCTATTCATAATGTACCATATTGAAACCTTTCTAGTTACACCATTTTAAGTATGTCTCTATGAAGCAGAGTTTATTGAGGAATGAAAAGTTTGATGTAAATAGTATATCCCAAGTTTGGTTAGAAGGGGATTAAAAAGGTTCATCCAGTCCCCTATATATTAGATGGGTGCAGAGGAATGATGGGCTAAAGAAAATATTTTCCCCCAAATTTGTATAATAAGCTAGCTATTTGTTGGGGGTAACACCTTGAAATGGAATTAGGACCTAATTGGGTTGAAATGTTAGGTTTTAATTTTTGAAGGGATGGGGTTTAGTTAGAACATTGTGGATTTTTCCCTTATGCTCAAATTTAATGCACTAACGTAATGTAGATGGGATGAAATGCATAACATGTATCTAAAGATATCCTAGGAGAATGTTGTACTAAAATTATCCTTTAATAACATAGAATAATTTGGGGAGAACCCACATGCCTACTTGAATGTGAAGGATGATGATTGTTAATATCGTGGAAATGGTATCACTAAAGGTTCATAAAATGGTAGGTGGTTAGGCTACCACTGTCTCAATAAGATACAATAGTTTAAATATGTGAGAGGAAATGATGTTTATACTAGCACCATTATTTATCATGACTCTTTTAGTTAGAGTTTGATCTATCTAGGTAGTGATAAATAATGTGGGATCCTAATCATTTAGATATAAGGGGGTATTTTTGAATCATGAAATGTTATGGATAAAGGCTTATGAAGTGATGAAATGAAAGATGAAAAAGGTTGAGGCTCATCAACTTATATCTCTGTGGCCTGTAAGGCTTCTATAATGGACTCATGGAGCTATAGAGAATTTTAGACAAGTTTTTGTATAGATATCCTGATCAGAAGTTGATGTAACTACTTTATAATAGATATTTGTTTGAGTTTTGAAGTATTATTATTGTGTGACTTTCCTAAAATATAGACTTTAGGTTTAGGGGTAGGTGTTATCAAAATATTTGTGTTAAGAGTTAGTGCTTTGGCAATAGTCACTTTGGATTTTTCATGATTTTGGGTCTTATGACCCTAGGTTTGGGATTGTGTGGCTATATGAATTTCATCTATATATAATAGAGGGGGATTCATTATGTCCTCAAAATCATCCACATTTAGAAAGAGAGGTTGGTGATGGGATCTATCATAGGGTTTATCCTCCTTTATAGTTTATTCTCCTATTATGGGTGATGTGTTACTTTCTAAGGTGGATGTAGCCCTAGGGGTATGGTCATGAATTGATTATTCTTTTAAGAGATCATATTCATCTAATATATTTTAGACTATGACCTTTAATGCAAAATAACTTTTATTTCATGACCTACTATTCGATGTTATGTGCATGTCCTATTTTTTCTATACCATGATGGTTTCTAAATACAAATATTAGCAAGATTTATGGGTGGTAGCAAAATTAGGGAGTTCTAGATAAGATAATTGAGGATCCTAGAATAAGATCCCTTCAATGTATATTGAGTCAGCTTTTCCATCTTTTAGCGCACTAGTGCAGAAGAGGTATGTAACCTCAAACCTTGGCCTTTTGAACTAGATATTTGAATGGTCCCTAATATAATTACATTGTGTTTAGGGTAAGTATTTACACCTAAAACCTATGGATAATACGGGTTTAATGGGTTATGTATTAGCATGACCATAGTGGGAAGATTTTTTTGTGATGGTACATGTGATTTAGTGGTGAATTCTATAATAGTATCTTTAAGTTTAGCTAAAAGATGAGGTCCTAGTATAGATGCTTTTGTTTAAATGTGGGGCAATGATGCTTTTCCTTTTCACATCTATTGAAAGGTTGTAGGGATGTCTTCTTTAGGGAGTTTAATACTAGTAAGAGGATGTTATAGATATTTTCCCCTTGGGGATTTGATATTTTTATTTATAATATCTACAATTTTTTTGTTGTTTTATCTATGATTTAGTGCCTCCCTAGAAATGGGGGGAACTGATCTTGAGCTAGTTTGATGTAACAAAATAGTTTTCTCATGGAGTAATAGGCTAGAGGGAACATGTATACTAAATAAAAGTATTGAAACAATGTGAGGAATGGAATGTAAGTCTTATGGAATGTCTAAACAAACCTTTTATTCAATAGTATTTTCCTATTTTTATTCTTGAGTGCATTTAGATATTAATTCTTCTAGTGGATCCCATAAAATGAGATCCAATAAATTAGAGGAAGTTTTTGTTATGTCTTCATTTGGTTTGGATGGTTTAAAAGTGTCTCTTGTAAAGAGATTAGGGATAGGATCATCATCAACTTCTTTAGGTAGAAGCTAGTCTTCTTTAGGTAGAAGTTAGTCATGGATTGTGTTAATTATAGATTCTCATGTTCTGATGTGGATCTTGATTTAACTTACATAGAATTCATCATTAAACCATGATTAAGGAATGGTTATCTAAATATATCTACAGATTGGTTTACATGTGTATTAGAATTATCTAGTTGTAACTCCCCTTGATCTGTAAGATTTTGTACTGAGACCTTGAAATAATGACATCTACTAACATCATGGCCTATTATGAAGTGAAAATTATAGAAGTCATTTTCCCTAAACCAAGTAGGTTTAGGATGAGACTCATGATGTATTATTAGAGGGAGATCGATAAGAGAAGCCTTTAAGAGTTTATCTAAAATAGACTCATAGGATTATCGTAATGGGTTATATTATCATGGGAGAATGCATGTCAATGGTTTCTAAAATTGTGCCTACAAGGTGGAGGGCTTAGATTAGTTTTTAGTTTATGGTGGTGTTAACTTTATAACTATGGCATTGGTAACTCCTTTGGTTTTATTGTTTTTATTATTAGTCCCTTTAATGGGCTTAGATTTAAAGTTCTTATTTCATAATTTAACCTTACCTTCTTTTAGGGCTCTAATTTCAAGCTTATGGTCCATTGAAGAGGCCTCATAAAATGTTTTAAAAGATTATACCTGTAACATCGATGAGATCTATTTAGTACACACTCTCACAAATAATTCAATTAACTCGAGTAGTGGTAGAGAGAAGGTGAGTTGATTGATTAGACTTCTCCATATAACCAAAAAGTCAATGACATATTAATTTTTGATCTATCATATGGTGTAGAGTTTAGTAATTATAAATTATATTTCTATATTGATAAAAAAGTGGTTTAGTAATATTTGAGCTAGCTACCCAAATGAGAAGAGCGAATGTTGTGGGATTGAGTTATACTAATCTATGGCAAGTCCAACTAATGATATAGGGAATGTCCTAAGAACAAGTGCCTCATCATGCACTAAAATGTAGAAATCGTGTCTAAACACTTGTAGCTATTGTTATGGATCCTCCTTATTTCAGAACTTTGTAAATTTCAAAAGTTCCCATTATGGAGGATAAAGCATAATAAGAACCATTGGGTTAATAGGCTCATTACAAATTTACTCATAGGTGAACATGTTCTTCTATCCTAAGGTAGAGGCTTAAAAATTAGCCATCCTATTCATAAGGATGCTCACGATATCGAGTTGAGTGTTAAATTGAGGGATTCCTCCCAAAACGTTCTATTGTGGGAGTTGATACATTGGTATCTATAAGGAAAAATCTTGAGATAAGGGATATCCAGTGAATGTGGTCACAATGGGTTGAGAAGCCACCACATATTATGGATATTGTAAAGGGATATATGTAGATATGATAGCTTTCATAGGTTATATTTATTAGGTGGTTAAGGGAACATATTATTGAGGTGGCTAACTTACAGGGGCCTATTGTAATGGCTATATTTAGATACTTAAGGGTACACTAATTTGAATTAGTACAAGGGTTGTTGGGACTAAGATGACTAGGTTATGGAGTGATGTGGTAATAATCTAAGTAACTATAGGTTGAGGTGTGGTCATGTTATGATTTTAGGTAGTCGTCAGTGATGGATAACTAGATTTCATCGGAGGTGGGTTGCCTAAGGTTGTGTAGTAGTGCTATCAGAACTAGTAGGAGGATTATTGTGGGAAGATATCATAGCAATGGTAAAACTTATGCCTTCTTATAAAGTCATGCCATTTGGTTCTTATAGAACTACATATGGGGATAAATTGTTATACATATGGCTTAAGAGCTGAGATAATGGCTAAGTAATATGGGATTGATATCTAGTATAGTGGTGAGCTCAGGATCACCCTGGGTATAATACTAAGGGATGCCTTCCCCTATGGACTCAAGGGAACTAGGAGGGCTAGGATAATAATCCATGGATGAAGATGAAGATATGTTTTTAGTTTTCTTTTGATACTATTGTCATGTCAAAACCATGTAATGATAAAAAATGAATAAATAAATAAATAAATAAAAGCATGCAAAAGATTATTTTTGATTATATCATTTTTAGTAAGGATGAAAATATGCACATCCTAAAGATGTACCTAAAAAGTATTTACTTTTTAACTTTAAAGTGTGACAAAACAAAACAGAAGGATATCGAGGGTCCTAAGAAGCAACAATCTAAGGATGGTCTTAAGTTTTATTTAGGATCTCAAGCATTTATTTATTGGTATCAATACTTGGCCTCTTATTGGGAAATAACCCCTCATTTCTCACATCATAGTGTAAGGGTGCTAGGTGCTTAGCCAAAATATATCAAAAGACCAAATTTTATACTCAGCCATAACACTAAGTTAGTTTTCTCCTTGATGGTAAAATCCAAGTGGGATCACCAGGAAGAAGGTTACTGCTAGGTTATGAAATCTTGGTCAGTTCCCTTATGTCAAATGTTTTTGATGAGTTTGTTTTGAACATGATTTGGTCTCTATGTGATAAATGTGATGATTATGATAAATTCACTAGCTAAATTATTCTATATGAATCAACTTAAGCAAGCAAAATGGATGAAGATTATTTAACCTTTTAAAAAGGAAAAATGCAATTTTAGATTTTATTTGAATGAATTCAACAAATAAAATAAAGGGAGAGAAAGATAAATAAATTCAAAAATGAACTTTTAACAAGAAAAGTGATACCTTAGGTGTCTCATCAAGCATGCCAAAGTGTTTAAGTAGTTTTTTGTTTTCTTTTATATTAAATATTACTTACTAAAAAATCTAAATAAAATAGGATTTATGGGGAATACCTATGGATTGGAAGATGTTGCACACCACTTTGAATCCCATAATAGTGAGAGTTCCTTTTTGGTTGGAAAATCTAACCTGCATACATGTAAATACTTGACAAAAATGGATTAATAGATAATTAGGTGGACTACCTAATATGAGATCAGTTCCAAGAAGTGGTACACTTTATTATGAGGATGTCAGTCCACTGTTTATGTAATTAAGATATTAAAAATCATATGAAATTATAATAGATAAATGATATGATAACAATGTTTATTAAGATTCACCCTTCAAATAAGCTATCAATGTAAATGAAATATTCTTCCTAGTAAGCTAAAGCAAAATCTACATCATCTTGTATAACAACTAATTGGTCTTCAATGGATTCATGAGAGGGTGAATAAATGATTGTAAAGAGGGATATCTCAAATTTTACATCACTTTGATCCAAAAACAAGGGTTGGGAAACTATGGGGAGATCAGTGATACTAGTTACGTCATGTACTAAGCCAAGTAGAGTCATCTATAAGAAAAAGGCCATGTGTAAATAATAGTAATTAGTAAAAGATTGTAAATATAGGCTTAGGATTAAGGTATCTGAGTCTATGAATTAAACATAATATATCAATGTTTATCTTCATAGGATCGATGTTAATCAGTAGAATCAGTGCCAATTCAAAATGAATCGGTGTCAATTCTCTCTATGACTGAGTTGAATAAAATATAGAGCAAATGAGATATATTTGCTAACATAAGTTGATAAACAGATACATAGAGATGCTAATGATATTTTAATGATTAAACAAATGGATAACTGAATCATAATTGATAAATAATTATAAAATGAAATATGATAACTTACCTTTGATTGTATTGGGAGCAAAATGAAATTCTTCATTAGACGGAGGCAGTTTCTCAAGTTTCATAGAGGATGTGATTTGAACATAATGAAAATCCAATAGAGTGTCATTAGGAATGTCATAAAATATCAAATAATACTAATATTAATTTGTGGCTATGAGTTTCTGGGTTCAGAATGTATAGGTAGGCTGAGTATTTATGGATTGATGTTGATCTGAAGAATCGATGTTGATCATAGGTGAATCAATGTTTATTCACCTAGACTAGTGCCTTTATTTTAACCATGGGTAAGAATGGCTCGAATATGGTTGGAATTGTTGGTAATGATTCCACATGGGGGTAAAGTGGTTAGGGGGGTAGATTCATAAGTTATAAATGGATTTAGGAGGTTGGGAGGGGTAAAAAGGTAAAAGTAAAGGCCATTTACCAAGTTAGTAAATGGTAAATAAACTAAACCTCAGGATAGGGTTTATTTATAATATTTAAATAAATAGGACCTAAGACACCTAATTAATCATCCCTAGGGTATATAATTATAGTGTCTACAATTAGAGTGAAGGGGAATGCATGAATGTGTAATTCTTTGCACTCAATATTTTTGTATCTATATAAGAATTCTCATGTTGATATAATTTTTTCCATATTTGTAAAATCTATGGGTGTGAATTTTATGTGATACAAATGTACTTTGGGTTCCTCCTCATCAATGGGATTTTATTCCTCTTTTGTGGTAATAATTAATAAATAATCAAGGCCTTTTTTTCTCTTATAGGTTTTATAATAGTTTTTAAGTGGATTTCTTAAGACAACATCAACCATCAATGCATCCTCCCTTATATTACCGATATATTAATGATATATGTCAAAGGATCATGATATGTGTAGAAAACAAATGGTTTGGCCAAAAGGTAATGTCTAAATTTCTAAAATGTGTATTCCATATCCAATTCTTCTCCCTTAGTTGTTGAATAAATAATCTCAGCTCTTATCAGATTTATACTTGTAAAATAAATCATATGATCCATATGGCCTCATGGTTGTGACAATACCACCTCTATTTATAGCTCAAGTATGCCAACATGGACATGAAATGGAATAGTTAAATTCATAAATACAAGTATTGGTGTGTCATCTATCTTGTTATTTAGGATGTCAAATTCCTATTGGCACTATGATGTCTATTTAATTAAATGATTGTTATTAATCTTTAGTAACTCTTCAATTGGGAAACTAATTACCATATAATTTTCAATAAACCTATAGTGATAACCTATATATCCTAGCAGGTTCATCATGCACCTCATTATAATTGATAGTGCTAGAATGATAAATATTGTTTTTTTCAATAGGTCTACCATAAATCCTTACATTTCTATGATGTGTCTTAATAAAGATCCAAATTGGCTTGAGAAAATACATATTTTAAAATTCAAAGATATGTTTAGTTTTCTAAATCTCTCAAACATCAACTTCAATTCTTGAACATGACCCTTCATCAACTTGTCTACCTTCCAATTGTCTATGTGTAATTATAATAATTCAAAGATAAACTCATTAAAATAATTCACTATAACATGTCTAATTATAACTAGTGAATTTTTAAGTCTAAAGAACATCAATCCACATAAATGATCCCCATTTTTTTTTCAAAGGTGGTTTTTAGTCTATCATCTTGAGTTATCCATACCTGATTATATCCAAAGTGATATGATATGTGAAGGAATACACTTATCTTCTATCCACATTTTTAAATATTTCCTCTATGAAAGGGGTAGGGAATGGATCATGTATGCATGCTTTATTTCACTCACTATAATAAACGTAAATCCTTATTTCACCTAATTTATTATTTTTTATGACCATGGGACTTATCCATTATTAATATTTGACACATGTTATTATTCCATTAACTATTATTTTATCTAATTCCATGTTTATTTTTATCTTAGCATTTGTGTATAATGACAATGAACTCTTTATTAGTGGCTTAACATTCTCTCTTATCTGAATTCCCATTATACCTAGTTTCTCTTTTAGTCATTTTAGTTTAGTAAGTGTTTTGAAAAATAAGTCTTCAAATTGCCTCAAGAGTTATTTTTTTTATATTTCTTCCTCTGCCCAGTAGTCTCCTATATTTATAAACTTTGGGTATCCATATATAGCTAAGTTATCTTATCTTATATTAATAGGATATTAATTGCATTACATTTTATCCTCCCCTACTTTAGTCACCTCTATCTCATCTTCAACAATATCCCCTTTCATATTTTATAGCGCTTTCATCATCCTTGGATTATTTCTTAGTCATATTCCTACAATATTCCATTTCTTATTTTATGCTTATGTCTCTAAAAAATTTCTCTATATTTGGTAGCATCTAATCGATAACTTCCACCTTCTTAGTGATGAAACCAATAGTTTAATACTCATCATTGTGTCCCATTCCTACAGTGTGTAGATCTTTATCTTTCTAAAGTGGCATCTTGTGGTAATATTTGGTATGGAAAAAATGTTCATATTTTATATAGCGATCTATTAACTCTTTTATCATGGTCCTAGACACTAAATGATCTACACAAATTTATTTTAATATCATCCCAATATTTTTATCCCTTTCACATCTCATGATGCATGTACCTAGATCTTGGAAAAGGTTCTAGGGTCTAATAAAATTGTTGGACCCATATCCACTTATTGTTTTCTCCCTCGGTGATCTACTTCATTTTACAATTTAGGATATATACCTTAGGTGTTGCATTCCATTATACTTAATGAGTTATATAAAATAGTCATTTTTTTAATATACTAGATTATTAGAAGAAGCCCAAAGGTTCTCTAGTTAGTGATATTATCCTTATGTTTATTTTACCATCTCACTACATTTATGATCAAAGTTCCATCAATGGATTTCATTATCATTTATTCCTCTAGGAACACTTTTATCATTTATTCAAGATAATATCTAATGTTGATCATAATGTGAAACTTTGGTAGCTTGGAATGTGACCCTCATCATTCAATCTAGAATACTATTTCTAATTGTGGTGAGAAAATTCATTTTTTTAGTTCTTTGTGGAGATCTATGTGGTACTATCCTCATATGGAGAAGTTTTTGTAACCATTTTTCTGATTCTCCATTGATCCATGCTTTGATATACTCATCATAAATTGTTCATAATCCATAAATTTTAATCGCTACCTCTGATCTTCTTTGGGACCACACTTGATTTTAAAATCCATAGTTTTCTTGATAGTATACACCCCTGATAACTCATTAAAGTCACTTTCTTCATCTAGCCATAATTAATATAACCAAGTAGCTATCATTTTTGTCTTTAATACAAAATTAACTAACACTCCATTAATTTCAAAAATAAATTCTTCATCCTCCAAATTTAGAGTGTAATCATAATCTACAAAATGTTTCATGTTTAATAGTGCAAGGTGTCTGATACATACATGTTGAAGATCTCAACATCTAATTTTCTCTTAATTCCCATGTAATTAACTTACACATTATGAAATATTCCATGGAAATTTTGGGATTTAATATGCCATGGTGATGATGTAGGCTACCGCATATAGCTACTTTTTTCATAATGATTCCCATGTACTTCCTAGGAGAACATTGGTATTTACCCACATATCTAGTAGTGTATTTATAATGTCATGACCATTAATTTTCACATCCAACAAAATGGTGATTCTCTTTATTTTAATTTTGGTCCTAAACACATTATTCTTAGGTTTTTATTTATCCTTATATACTCTTCTTACTTTATGTTCATTTCCTATTTGTTCTAATATTTTCAAAATTACGTTAATGTTTCTTGTAATCCTTGGTTTTTCACTAACTACAACATTTGTTTTAGGTTCTCACATTCTTATTCATCAAAGTAAACTAGTTTTTTCATCCTTAAATTCTTTTTATTAGATGATTTTTATACTTTTTTATACTACCATATCATTCTAATGTGTGTTGGATAGTCTTCCACACTATCCTCCTCAGAGTATTCCTTAGACTCAATCACCTTCTGTTTTCCTTTCTGGTAGTATATCCATTGTTAGTGGTTATTATAACTCTATGTTTTAGTTTTTAATGACTATTTTTGGATACATTTTCATTAAAAATGGGTCTTTACACAAATACTATATAAAAATAAAACTTGGTTGAAATAATGTAAGAAATTTAGATGTAGGAAATATAATACAATATTGGCAATAAATTCATTCAAGCATGTGAAATAAATATAGAAATTATTATACAAATATGTGGTTATGATTTATAAGTAAGAATATATTATTTGTTATCTTTTTCTAGTCTATCATTATTTCCTTACTTCATCTTAATCTTGTAGCTTAATTTTGTGTTTTATTCGTTTAGGGGTTTTCACTATTTTTCTTGTTGGAACACTGCCATCAAATTCCAGACACTACCATTAACATTAGTTTCATGTTATGAATGTTTATATCTTGTATATAATAAAGGTAAATTTTGTGAAATTTAACTAATGTCTGTTAGGTATCTCTATTACCTTGAATATTTTCTATTCAGATCACACATACAGGTTCCAAACATCAGTCTTTTGATAAAAGCCTTAGATCATCAAATTGGGGGAAAAAACTTGAAAAAATTGGGGTTAGTGGGTTCAAATGAAATTTATTTGACCTAAAATACCCCTTTGTTAAGGAGTGTTTCATACATATCCATATACTCTGAAAAGGGCATCATACCGATGTACTTATCCCCCTTATGTGGGCTTGTTGTGAAAAATGTTCTAATAAGATCTATGTGAGTGCATGCATTGATTTAACTCAAATATTGACAAATAAATCTCATGGTATTTTATTCAAATGAATTAAACCTATAATAATAATACTCTTATGACTCATTAAGAAATATGGAATAATAGGGAAGTATAACTTAGTTGTGCGAATGATATAGTAAGCTTGAATAGGTGATTTCTAGATGAATAATGAGTAGGATTTATTGTATATTTGTATCTCATATTTTTAAAATAATCTCTTAGAGATTTATCTAAGACAAATAAGTTGACCTATACATATAAAAATATTTTAAAATGTGAGCCTTATAGTTTATGGACACTAGCATTGGATCTAGGACATTAATTTTTAGGTTTAAATGGTAGTGTCCTAGAGAAATTAGATTGTTTGAAGCTTTATAACTAACAATCAAGGATATATACTAGGTTTTAAGCATAGTGTAGGTTACAAGTGATCTGGGTCAAACCATAAGATAAGTATTTATGCATATTGAGATGAAGAATGCGAGCCTTTCAGAAACATGGAAGTCAAGAATTGAAGGGTAAATCCTAGAGTGATAGTTTTCAAGTGTTCTTAATCTAGTATTTCATAAGGTTGAAATTACTAAGTTAATGGAAATAAATGAAAATTTTTGTGTGTACAAAACACCTTGATTTGAATTCATCCTTATTTTAATTTATATGTGTATGACATAAAACTAATAACATGTTACAAGTGTAATTAGTGCATATATATAAAAATTAATAATTTAAATTTCATGAAATAAAAGAGAGAAAAGGAGGACACATATGTCTCAATGCAGCCATGTTTCCCCTTGGTAGTTTTATTTGGTAATGATGTTTATGAGTTGAATCATTGGAGAGAGGTTCACAACTGAACCTTGGAGATCAAAAGAGGGGAATTGGAGGGTGAGTATGTTGCCAATCTAGTATAAGGACAAGTTGTGCCAAGTCCATTGAGAACTTTAAATTTCAATCATGCAACTCAAGTGTAACCATAATTTGGTCAATCTCACCTAAGTTAAATGGTGTAACCATATCAACCCATAATAATAATTTTTGTTCTAATTCCATTAAGGAAGAAAAATCATGATCTCAATACTCAAGAGAGCTAACTTTTGTAGTAGATAAAATCCTAATTGGTTCATCTTAGTAAGGTCAGTGTATGAATATTGGTATAACATGAATAAAGGACTATTATGTATAATTTGAAGTTATAAACAGTCCAATTTTTTGAAAACCATCAGAAATAAATTAGACTGTATCAATATTAAGTTGGACTTATTATAAATAACTCATATTTGTCTAATGTATTTGTGATAAGTCCAAATTATTTAAAATGATCATAAATAATTTATTTATTATTAGTTGAAAATTATCATAAATAAATTGGACTTCATCAAGAATTACTTAGACTTATAACAAATAAATCACATCTATATTATATATTTCTAATAAGTCTAAATTATGCAATCATTCAAATTGGTTCATAGACCATGCATTTATAGATATTATAAGAATTTATAGTATATTTATTTAGGAAAAATAATTCATACATCAATCATGTGCTCAAATGATATATGATGTAGAACACCTGGGATGATTGGGATGTGACATGTCATAAGTTGATTGGATCACGAACTATTTGTTTAGTTTGATTCAAGTGATGTCCTTGCAACTATCAAAGTTTATCTTGTATTATCCCTCAAAACCTCAAGTGTCACGTGAAAATAAAAATAAAATTTTTAAATACACAAATGTTGAAGAAAAAATCTTGACATGCAAGTGGGGCATTATGAGGTGTAAACCCTGAAGACCTTTTCATATACACAAGAATGTTGAATTGTATTTTGTAAAACATAAACGGTGTAGTGTACTAAATTCTCAAATGTACAAATTATGAATACCTTTTTCCAAAGACCATTTTTAAGGATGAAAAAATGTGAACTAGACGTTCCAATAGTCAAATGCTATTAAATAGATGCACATTTACCGAAATACTAAATTGTCATAGTAAAAAATATAAAACTCAAATGTTGAAGAGTATTTTCCAAGACCCAAAATATGAATTACCACTAGAAATAAATAATAAAACATTATACATTATACATTATCTAAAAATGGACTAAATTTTGAAAAAAAACATTCATATTTCTCATTCCAAAATTAAGGAAAAACCATTTCAAAATTTCCAATCCTTTTATCACTATTTTTGTTAGTGCCTAGCGAGATGATGCATTCAAATAGTCTATTACAATGCCTTTCAAAAAATTAGTGAGAACAAGTGTATGACCCCTCTAATAATTGTTTGGTTTCTAAGCATAGATGATACTATCTATGAGTATGGATGGTAAAGATGTGTTAGCTGGGTTTGGCTTCCATTTCTTGTCAAAGTATCTTAAATAAATTTATGTTTCTTTTGTATCTTTTTTCCCTGCATAAATTGGGATGAAACAAGCTATATTGACCCTTCATTTTATATCCCAATTTGTGTTTAGTATCTCAATATTTATTTTAGCTCTAAGAACTCATACTATGTAGTCCACTCCTATAGAATCATCAGGTCTAACAAATAACATATCTCTTATTTACATATCTTGAGCTAGATCAAATGTAATTCTTGTTCTTTTGCTTCCTAGACAAACATATGTATCTGTAGATGCCACTCCAAAATCAAGGGTGCTATCATGAACCATTTCATGCAGATCTCTATGCAAGGGTATGTCATGATGATTTTTAGGCCAAAACTCTCCTATGCACTCAACTTCATAATGGAACATGTCTTCTTTCATTATGTCATGGATGTTTTGGAGGTAATATGTTAGATACTTCCACTTAATATTTTTGGTCAAACCAAATTCATTGAGTTATTGTATATACTTATTCAAGTTATATTTAATTTATTTTTCAATATTTTTTTACTTCTATATGAATATTTAGTAATAATGGAATCTTGAGACATTTCTTTATTTTTCAAGTCTTTGAAATACATTTTTGTCAAATTACCTTATAAAACATTTGGCTCACCATTTTATTTTATTCCCCATAATGTAATTGGGGGGGGGGGGGTGGGTGGTTAGGGGGGACAATTTTTACCTCTTATAGATTTTTACAATGCATAATGGGATGACCTTGCTCCATGCATAGAATAAAGTATTAACCTTTTATCAAGCCTAAAATTTCATGTCTTCCCTTCAGCTAGTAACTATCAACATACTCTTTGAAATCCACTACCTCTTCAATAAAATATGGTATGAAGTTTCTTTTATTTTCAAATATCCTATAAGTTTCCATCATCTCTACCACACTCCATACATCTTTCCTATTTATAAATTTAGATAGGTTTCCAAATATGCCATAAATGTCCTCATGGGTATGTTGTATAGGCAAAAATATGACCTCAACATCGAGGAAAACACCTTTGTAGACAAGGAGAGATAAATATTGCAACACATACCTATACAAAAAGACATGATTTTGTGAATTTGTAAATGTAACATTAGTTCCATATAAGGTTTGACATTTTTAAAATATAATTATGGATGGAAGTACCTATTCTTATTATCCCCATAATAGTTATCTAGTTGAAGGTATAGTCTGGAAGGAAGATTGTTGAAGGCACCAATTGATTTTGCTTCTTCTCTTCATTTATTGCATTCAAGGTAGTAGTTGTTAGACAAAAGTGCATCATACAATGGATATTTTGAAGATATAGGTTTATATATTAAAGATCCATAAGTATCTGGCACTATTGTTTCCATATATTTGAAGCACTTGTTCAATTAGGTGATAATAAATTTAGACCCTCCAAGAATGTATGGTAAATAAATGCCCATATCCGCATGTACCATGGCCATATGTTATAATCCCTGCCAATGAAAAATATAATATTTTGTTGGTAATTACTTTGATTTTTATCACTATGCTTAGCACAAATGATTTTTTATGTTCCACCTTATCATGAATGACATTGAGGCATTCTTTAGGGTATTTCTCTGACATTCATTTATGTGTGTAATACATTTATCTTCTAGAAAGTATTTGATTTGAGTGCATCATGAATTCTTGATCGATACACTCTTCCTGATCTTTAGAGAGGGACACAACATTTTTGTTAAGTCAATAAGATTCATGTTTTACACCTATAAAATTCATCATATGTGGCAATAGACACATCATGAAAATTAGTTTTCCATATATTATTAAATTTTGGGTAGGATATTGGATCATATTTCATATTTTCTAGTTTGCATTGATGTGGCACCTCATAGATTCTGGAGTGAAAGATGTTGGAAGATGTCAAACATTTTATCATGTGATATATATATATATCTACCTATCATGTTAGTCATGGAGAAACATCTACAAATCATCCACCAATTGGTCCAACAAATCTTTAGCTACCATTGTCTTCTTTTGTGGATTTTGTCAAAATCTACCTACATGGAATGCATTTCATTCCCCATTTTTGTGATAATTTTGGATGTCAAAAAAGTTACTTCTCATTAATCCATATATTTTAAGCCAAGCTTCCAAATAGATATTTGTACCTTCAAAGTTAATAGTTTTTAAATTTTTCTTAAACAAACCAGTAGAAATGGCATCCAAGACATGTTTCCTCCTATTTGTTGTGGTAGAATCAAGAAAATTCATCTTTATAGATTTTATAATATCAAATGAAAATCCTAACTGAAAAAATCTTTTGGTGCAACATTTATCCACATACATTGTTGTAATCTCACTATCTATGCTTTCATCAAACTCCACTTGGTTGAGTGAATTATTTGGCTGACTTCTTTTTTAGCCTGAGTATTTGTAGAAATGAGCTATTTTTTTTATGCCTTTACAATAGGAATGTTAGGTAAGGAGTGACTTCATTATCTAGTACATCCCAAATTTTTCCAATTTCTTTCTCCTTCAATGTCATGTATGGTAATTTGATTGCTCTGTAAGTCTCATTTTCCACTATTTTGTTAGAAGGCCATCTAATGATAGATATTTCAATTAACTTTGTACTACAAGTCTCATAATATTGTGTAATATGCCTTATGTAATTTCCCAATTCATTTTCTAACATTGAGATAGGAATGCAAACCAAAAATCTCCCATAGTTATGCAAATTCAACATAACCAAAAGCAATTTTTTCATCATTTTCAAGAGCTATACAATTATGCAACAAATGTACCCTCTTCCCAGAAAAAGTGTTTCTCAGGGTTTGAAATGTGGTAGGATCATCGATAAATCAAACAAATGAATCCAAGGAAGGTTTTTATTTTTGTAATGGTTGTATATGTAGAACTGGAATCAAATTATTTTGATTTTGTTCCATGTTATTGTCTATAGAAAACTTTTCTATGATGTGTTGCATCATTCTTGTGCTTCATATGGTAAAACTATCAACTATATCCCCCAAATTATCCACAAAAGCTACAAGAAATAGAAGCAATAGAATCAGATCAAAAACTTTTGTCACATTAAGACTTATACATCCAATAGGTATTTCCTCTTTGTGGCAAGTGAAAGTGATATTTATGGGTTCTAGAGATTTAACATCTAGACCTACCACTTTTTGTATTCTTCCTTCACCAATGACCTTTCCATTATTAATGAGAGAAACATAGTCTCCACATTAGAAATCCATTTACATATGATTTTTCAACCTGGACATTTTCAAAAGACATGAGAAGACTTGTTAATTAGGTTATTTATAAAATCAGTCTAATTTATACTTGTATGTAGGAGATAAAGCTATATTTATACCAGAACATAAGAATGGAGATATGTTAAAACCTAAAAATGTTAAAAGGGTAATGTATAACATTTTTTTAATGACATGATTTATGTCAATCTAATAAAATAAAAACTTTTAATATTATATACTGCATACTTCAATTCTTGTTTCATCTTACTTTGAAGGTATCTCTTAGGAGATACATTTCAAACATGCATCAGAGTGGAATAGACAAGTAGAGTAAAATAGCTAATTAAGTCAATATTCAACCATGTATTTTATTATAATACAAAATGATAATGAGCAATGGGGGTTTTGAGTAAAATTATGGAAAATGATTAGTTTCTTATATGTTGGGATCTTGTATTTGATTTTAACCTCTATTGTGGACCCAAAAATTTTAAGGTATATTTTAAGAGATACCATTCAAACATGCATATGGGTACTCTTCAAGGTTTGAAGGAAGTACTGGGTGATATCTTGAAAGGCATTGTAATACCTTGGGTACCCATGACATTAAGCTTAAGACTTAATTTTTCAATATTCAAGGACATGTGGCATGCAACCATGAACCTATGACATTTCAACACTCAAAAAATATTTCAAGTTCACCAAGTGAGAGACTCTTTGTGATTATGCTAAGTGTCTCCATCTTATTTACCCAAAAACTGATAGATGGAACTTCATATACAAAATATTAAGGAAATGTAAGAAGCATTGTGGTGATGTGTGTTTCCCTCTAAACTGCCTCTAAAATTATTTTTAAAAATGGGTCCCACTTCCCTAGGCCAGTGGCTTTCCTTTTATTTAAATAAGAACTCCCTTCTTTATTTATGAGTACTGTGATGACACATGTCATCAATGGAAAAGACCCAGAATTTATGTTTTTATCTATGGTCACATATGCACTTAATTAATTTGAGTCCATAATGAACCCAAGCATTAGCTTCATGTTTGTGGCCATGTTCTTTATTCTCTCCCAATAGGATATCTATGGTCTAGGAGTTGGTGGTGAGGTCAATCTTTAACTACTAGATTTATCGGTCCTTGGCCAAGGACTCTTATTCCATCTGTGGTTACATCTATTGATGTGCACTTGTAGATTCCAAGAGGCTCTTATAGGTATGCATAATACAACTTATTAAAATCATGTAATAGGTTGGTTTGAAATGTAAACTATCATTGTTTGTATTTTTCCAAAGAAAGGAGATTAAGGAGCAATCGAGTAAAAAAAAGTACATTGATCTTGAATTAAGGTTTGGAAAGTGGTGATGATAAGACATGTATGGTAGAAGGACTGATAATGATTATGTAAGACCATTAATGACATAGAATTTTGAAAGATTGTATCTTTTTTGAGGTAGATCAAGTTGGGATGTGATAGGCTATGGGGTAATTTCAATATTTGTGAGAAAAAAAGGTCACCATCAAAGCTAAAGTATTAAATATGAGGAAGAGCACTTGTGTGTAGGAAACCAGAGCATTTAAAGAGGTTAGCAAGAGTAAATTAGATGTATAAAGACATAAAACAAAATGGATGAACAACACAAAAACATTACAGACTTTGGCATAGAACAATATTCTACTATCTACTCTCGATATACTCCCATTTGACAAAATTGATACCTAGATTTTGGTAGAACAAATCAATCAAATAAAATAGATTATAGGTTTAGTTATGAATAAGAGAAAGTTATTGTTCCTACTCATAGATGTAGAGAAGGCATAAATGAGGATTGGGATAGGTCTTTAACAAACTAAATTCAATAACGTAGATTCCTTCAACTTTGTGTAAATGGTTGAAGTTAGTCTCTTCACCTTATCAACACAACCACATGCACAAGCAGTAGCTCTTGCACTTCAACATTTACTTTGGGGTTCTGATGTAAAGATACTAATCAAATTACCTACATTCAATAAATTATATGAGGTCATACATACCTTGTTAATAATATATAACCAAGGGGCTATTCATTTTTCAAGAAATATCACCATTTGAATCAATATGCAAACCATGGTGAGAGCCACAGTCCTCTGAAATCATGGAAAATCATTATTGTGATACAATTCCACTGTACTACTAATTCATCCATATGTTTGAGACAATTTTCCTACTAGGGTAGGTAGAGGAACCCCAGTTTACTCTATTGAGGATGTTACAATGTATATTCTAGTAAAGTGTATTACAAAGAGGTTTTGGTAGACAATGAAGCAGTCCAAGTAAGCAATAAAAGGAGTAATTGGCATTGTTCATTACATGATACAATAGAATGAGAACTTTAATTGGTCCAAGTTTATCACATCTAAGCTTACCACTAATTTTGAGAAGGTACTTTTAGATAGATCATTAAATTTCCAATATCAGTTTCTAGTTTTGTTATTATACTTTACCTAATGGAAGTCCCCATTAGGCCAAGTTAATGTTACTATGGACTTTTCACCTACTACTACCCTTAGAAACATCACTTATACTTATATGGGGAAATATTATGAGCAAACATGGTATCTTAACACATGGTGGCTTAAGTTTCTATCTTTGATTAGGTCACACCCTCAAATTCCATAAGATGTCATACAATATCTGGGGTAGCATGCATCATTAACCAAGTTATACAAAGGTATTCAAATCAAGGTACATGAGTTAGCCATGCCAACTGTGACTCGTATGCCCTTTTTCATAACAATGGTTAAATCACAAGCTAAATTATGTAGGTAAAGAGCCCTAGTCTCATAACAATGCCAATAAGATCAATAATAATCATAGCTAGCTATGCAACCACATGCCTTACCCCACAAGTCTGTAGCTCCTCCACAATATGAAAAATGCAAATGGAAGGGACTTGCATAGAGAGCCTCACCACCATTATCTAGAAAGAGATCAAGGAAAATCAAATCTTGGTTAGACAACCCATATGTGCCATGGATAGCTTGGGAGTATGATCTCATAATGTTATGGGTTGATGAATAGGAAGTTATTTAATGCATAATCAAAGACATCAATCAAAAGGTCTATGATAAGGAGGAGGAGGAGTTATTTTTTTGGAAAGAAGTGCAAACTTACCAAGTGTGGAATAAGGTAAGAAATTACAATTTGGTTGACATTATATAACCCCCTCCCACTATTATTGTGGACACTATAGGTTAAGAAGAATCCAATACAAACTTGTGGTAGAAATTTTCAAAAAATATCCAAAATTTGGTCATCATCTGCATAGTTTGTAGATCTACTAGAGGAAGGGAGCTCACTACAACGACTGATGCAAAAAAAATGTAGTCTTCATCAGATGAGTCCTTCAACCACCATCCTCAAACATTTGGTATTTTTTGGAGAGCCATCCATAACAAGTAGTGCCCATCATGTGATGTTTAGGGGCATGATGAGACATAAGGATACACTTGTCCCTCCGATCAAGTCAAGAATTTTTTTCATGTGTAGAGGTGTCACGATTATTGAATCCAAATATTCAGAGCATTTATAATCTGATATGAAAACAAATGATGTATATGTAATGGAGGGATCCCTAGACACCACTATCTGAATGAAATTCACCATGCTTATTTCTACTTCCATGGAGACATCTTTGGATGTTTTGTAGTTTCCATTGTCTAAGGAAATTAAAGGAGTAGATGCATTCTAAAAATCCTTTATGAAAAAGGTTTTTGACTTGGAATATATGGTTTTTCAATTGTATGAGAAAAAAATGGAAGCACAAAATCAAATTACTGAGGCTAGGTAGGTCATCAATGCCTCTTGTACTTATCTAGTTACATAAGTCTTTGGTGACCAAGTAATGTTCAAGGATAAACAACTCACTGTGTTTCTGACTCAGTTAACAAAGGATTGGGTGAGTGAACATAAACTTCACACCCGAAGGTAGGCTATCCACACTAAGATAAAAGGCATTTATAAAATTCTAAAAGAATATGTATAAGTCCTAGATATAATTGTGCATTAGGCTAAGTAGATTGCAAAAATAATGCTTGATTAGGGGCAACATCTTGAAAAATCCTTGGATTTTTCTAAACTAGAGCTCACAATGATGGATAAATTTAAAGTTATAGTGAATGATCAAATGGATACTAGGGAAACACTTAACGGTACATTTCAATAGTTTTCAGAATCTAGGGATACTGTGATGAAGAAGCTCTAGGTCTAGTAGAATGATTTAATGCACAACACATTACAATAATTCAAGCCCAAAGGATTATAAACAAGTTGGATGATATTGTGTCAGATATCTAGCTTAAGATGTCAAATGTTAGAGACTTCCTTATCATCATAGAAGAAGTAGATGTGCATAATTTGATGGTCATTTAGATTCCACTACACATTTTACTTACCCTAGTGAGAGAAATAATTGATAATTATAAAATTCTTGAGCATGAACTCTCATAGGTTGAGCTAGCTATTACACATATCATATATGAACCTAAGTTCATTCCATAGTAGGAGCTCCAAGAAATTTTGTAGAAGAGAAAGTTGGATATAAAGGTGTTATTTGGGAAGCCACAACCTACATAGTACGTAAATATGAAATTCAAGTTTTGTAGTTTAAGAACTATAAAGGGAAGTAGGAAAGTATGGAAAAACAAAAAACTTGGCGTGATTACTACCACTTTTGTGAAAGGCTAATATTTTCCTTCTTTAGTCGAGATCAGAGTTTAGATTTTGTCTCAAGATGAAACAAAAGTTTAATTCCATGAAACTATTGGATGTGGATTAGGGACATGCGCTTAGGGTATCATTTTGTCATTTATATGATATTTTAAATGTCTTCAACCTTGTTAGGCAAGTGATAGATATAATAATTTCATGTATCCTTTTTTATGTCAAAAGCTATAATGTGAAGAGATAGAGCCATGTAAAAAATATATATACAGTGCTATGATGTAATTTAATATTGTTTTGATGTTATTTTTTCATAAGATTATTTCACCTATGCATGGTGCACATTGTTTACTCTGTTATGTTTTAGCTTATTCTATCTTGTATTATGTTGTTTATGATCCAAAATTCTCAATGCCATGTTAGTTTATATTTTCTATGGTGTATAAAATTGAAGATTGTGTAAATTAACTTATGCTATTATGAATCTTTTTTGCTTCCTACGGTGAAATCTATACCTATAATTTATATGTTTTAGAGAATTTCCATGAAAATTTGCTAACATTCCTTCAACATGCACATGATTGGAATTTTATTTCAAGGTATCTCTTAGGAGATACCTTGGGTATTGTAGTAACTTCAAGTGTACCATAATGAATGTTTGTAAGGTATTAGGTATATTTTAGGAGTGACTTTAAAACATGCGTTTGTAGTACTTTCAATGGGTATCCTAGTAGATACCTTAAAATATACAAAATTGGAATTCTTTCAAGATAAAATGACCTTATAATACCTTCAATGGTTCCTCTATGCATAAAATTATCTCTTAGGAGATACATGCAAGGTAGCCATGAAGGTATTATAATGCACTTTAATGTATATTGTTTTTTTAATATTTATTTTATTATTCAATTGGTTAAAATATAAGTTGAAGGGGCCCATTCCCTTTAACAAAAAAACTTGGAAGATAGACATGATAAAATTAAACAAAAAAAAGGAGTAATAAATGAACCTAGTAGCTAAATCCCCATACTTATAAACTTATGCAAAGTATTAGCCCAAAAAACCTAAGACCAAACAAAAAGATATAAAACAATCCCAACTATTCCCAATCAAAATAAAAGACCAAATTCTTAGTTACGGTACTATCACCTTTGTTGTTCCTTCTTATCATATGAATTACCATGAACTGATCCTTATCTTATTCTTGTCTTTTTAATTTGAGGTTGGAAGACTAGATCCCCACTTTTTCCTCCTCGATATCCTTGTTAACATCTTAATTTTCATTGCTCTAAGTTGATTTGTTACCCTGAAGAGTACATTCTAGATGATCCTTGCTCAATTTAGAGGCTAATAATATATGACCTAAGAGCCCTTATAACTTTTTGAACTCATCCATTATTTCATTGCACATATTTTTTTGGATGGAAATATTTATGTTTAACTTTTAAATGGAATTCATGATATTTAGCTTGGCATTAGAATCAAGAACCCCTATGCCTCTAGTAGCTAATGGAGGTACATAGGTAGGACTCCTTATATATGGTCTAGGTTACTCCTACATTAGTTTAGAGGAATCCCTGACATTCTACTCCTCCAGTTCATGATTAAAAGCTGACTCTATGGAAAATTTATCCCCCCTTTAGTTTCTTATTTCTCACTAGGGATATTAATCACCTCAGTGATTATTTTGGACCACTGTGGTTCCCCTCTCTTAATCAATAACAAAATCAGACCTTGGTGAATTAAGTCTACTAAAGAGTTCTTTTTAAATTTTAGTACTAAACCTTCCAAGGATTGTAGAAGAAAAATAGAATGCCAATAGTGTGGCATTTGAAATGATTGAGTAATAAAAAGTGATGGGAAAAATCATAGTATGCTTTCCTTCTAAGGTAATATACCTCATTATCTAGAGGCAAAATTTAGGCCATTTCCTCGATAGTTATAACCTCATGAAACCTTTTTGGGATGAAATATTAGGTTTATTATTTTTGTTCTTGAATAAAATGTTTAGAAGTTATTCCTTTCTCTTCTTGTCCTTGAATGCTTTGATGCTAGAATAATGCATCCCGGTAGTCTCTCTGATGAGCTCCTTGATGATCAAGATTCTCAAGCCATGCATATGGATATCATGATCTTTCCAGCCATGAGTGATGTCCCTGGAAAGCCATGTGTCATGCCCAATAATTTTTTATATGAAGGGAGCCAATCTTACTTTGACCATTATGTTCTAAACATATTTCTTTTCCTTGACATCAGAGCATGAAATTGGTTTGAACTAATCTCAGACCCCACCCATATTACAAATTTGTAGATTTCTTCTAAAAGCTTCATTTTCAAGTTTTTATAAATTAAAATGGATAGGTTATGGGACTAAGAGCCAAATAAAGTAATGTGATGCAAGCCAAGAGAACCCCAAACATGTAAGGCCTTAGGAATAATTACCTTTCACATGTTAATATCTAAGCTCTTGATTCAAATTTGTGTCATTAAAAAATACATCATGATAATGTAGGGTGTTTCCTTTTTTTGATTCAATAATTGGGATGATGCCATCAATAAAATATCTCTCATGCCAACTAATAATATTGCTTCTTTGGACCATGAGATTAACACATACAGGGATTCAACATTGGTGAACATGTTGATTAATATAGTTGAGTTCAAGATTGGTTAATGTGTTGATTAAAATAGTTTATTTTAAGTTGATTCATATTTTTAGATGTGTACTAGTGCTCCCATTGGTGTAGTTTTATGTGTGTGCGTAATATCCACCTCAGATAATTCATAAGCCCAAGCTAGGTTTTTAGAATTATTATTCAAGGCTTTAGGTCTTCAAACATTTTTGTTTAGAGTTTTCATATCAAACATTTTTCATGAATAAATGTTTTTAATGACTTGTGTGAACAAAAATGGATTCCCCTTCAAATTATCTTCTAGGAAATACATTTAATATTTGAGAACTAAATCTCTAAGTTTAAATCCTAGATACGATGACTTCCTATCACACCATCTCTTATCTACTTATTTTTAGATGAGCTTCATATCACTTTCCTATTCCCTTGCCTCTTGGAGTTTTATAAATTCATAAAGATAAACCTCTTAGGAGATACATTTCAAACAAGGTTAAGAGTGGATTTATCCAAGTGTAATTTTCTTTTACATGGAATAAGCACTATTGGGTTATATTTTGAAGCCGCTTGTAATACCTTCAAGGTATCTCCTAGGATATACCTCTACAACATGCATAAGAATGGATTTCCCCTTTCAAGGTATATTTTAGGAAATACCTTTCAAATAGGTACAAGAATGGATTTCTCCTTTAAGGAACAAGTGGAAATTTTCTTTACATGGAAAGAACTACTAGGTGATATTTTGAAAGCCTTAGTAATACCTTCAAGGTATATCTTATGAGACACCTTTCAAACATGTACAAGAGTGGATTTACCCTTCAAGGTATATATCTCCTAGGAGATACATTTCAAATGGGGATAAGAGTAGATTTCTCCTTCACATAAGGAGTACAATTTTCCTTTGCACATAAGGCACTACTAGATGCCTTGGATGAAGTAGTTTAGGATATGAAGATTCACTATGAGAAGATAGAAATATATCTATTTTTTTGCATACATTTATTTAATACCTTATTCTCAAAGAATAAATGTTTTGGGGCCTCGAGGGAAATTGTTGTGTTGCATCTTCAATGTGTTTTTGTGATTGAGGTTAGGAATTGCCTGATGAGTTGAATGAAAGACACGTGGTTATTTCAGGGGACTCCTAAGAATATTTTTGGGGATAAAAAGAATATTTCACCCTTACTTGTATCAATAAGGATGGTTCAAAAGTATAAAGTTAGCCAAGAGTCCAACCTAGCATCTAAGTTAGACACATGGTGGGTCCTCAGGGTTTTATTATTTTTGGGCCCTTTTGGAGATTTACCCACTTATCTTTTGGTGGGCAAGGTGAAAAGAGTAGTCAATGTCCCAAATTCCTTGATTTAAAAAGAGAAGTGATGACATATGGTAGATCCTTAGGGATTTTTAAGCTCTGGGCCCTTTTTAAAAATTGCCTCACTTACCTTTGGGTGGGTGAGGTGCAAAAGGTCCCCAAAATCTTGAAAAATGCTAGAATGAATTTTTTGCTTATATAAATCCATGTGTTTCAAGGAGGATTACCCAGCATAAAATAAAATTTTTCACATTCTCTCTCCTTTGTCAAAAATAAGCTCAAATGACTTAAAGAGGGTACTTGGTAATTAGCCATTAAGCTTCAAAGCATTAATGGCAACCCTAATTTCAAAATACAAAGGATTATAACTAAGACAATTAACTTTATTCAAATTTACCTTTTCCATTGAGATATTCTATTTGCATCTTCAATTCATTTGTGTTCCCTAACTATGTGAAGTGTGAAAGAGTGATTATGGTGAATTCTTCAAAGGTCATCAGTTTTAATTACACATAGCGCTATGGAATATTAGTAAGTGCTTTTCTAGCTCCTTGTATTGTGTTCTTTGAGGAGGTTTGAAGGTGTTTAAAGGGTGATCATAGTGATTAATTTATTTTATTTTAAGGTATTACACTAAAATATATAGGAAATAATAGTAATTACATTAGCATTTATCAAGAGCAACATTATTTCTTTTCTGGATGAAATGAAAGATATAGATGCTTAGGAGTTAGAATTTGTAGCCCTATTGAATTTTTTGTAGAATATAAACCCTATCCTAGTAGTTTCCAACCTTGAAATGAGTTATATCACCATTGAAATTGCATTCCCCTTGGCTGACCCATAACCAGAATTAGTGATTACATGTGGCCAATTATAACAATTAGACACTAAAACTTTCATTGATAGAAGTCAATCAATTGTCTATTATTTCATCCCTTTGGCCCTCAGTGCCATGCTTTGGATTCCTCCTCATCCTAAAAGTATCACACTCTCTCTAGAATAATTCCAAGAGTATGCAGACAAGAATGACACAATAATATGGGACATTGTTAACTCCTGCTAGCTAGTCAAGAAAAGGCAAAATGTATCAAGAATGTCTACGAGTCTACAACTGGTAGAATTCAAGGAATTGCCATAGTATGTGATTTTTATGGTGGAAAGAGTTTATGGGATGCCAAATAAATATAAATTTGAACCTTGGATGTCCATAATCTAAATCTATATATTGGAATAATGAAATAAGTTGGATTGGGTTACCATTCTAAGTGATAATCTGCACAGGTAGATGATGCAACTCTAGGTTATAATCCAATCAAATGAGGAATTTATAGGTATATTTTACATGTCATCCTAATTGAAGTACAACTTGGTGCATAATAGGACATTCCAAGTGCTCACCAAGAATCCTAGTGGGATGCGAATATATGAGGTTTATCCTGAAATAACTTTAGATGGTTTCAAGAAGAATTTTTGTAGAGTTTATAATTTTTTATTTAATAATATGATGAGTGTTTTCTATCCTATAAGAATCCTAAATACTATTTACAAGGGGGATAGAGACACAATTTATAAATATGGTGCATCATATATTTAATTTAGATCATTTACTTATATCAAGGTAAGTGGCTACTCGAGGTTTCTATACAAACTACATAGATACTAGGATGATATACTAGTAGTGATATAGTTAATAAAGTAGATGGTGCCCCAAGATGAGATGATAGTGGTGAATAAGGTAAATAACCCTTTCAAATTTCTAATTTAAATTGGACATTATTCATGTCCTTCTATTACTAAATCTAAGGGACTAGATCAAGAGATGGGCCAGTATGATATCAAATGGTGGGTAAACACAATGACCAATGTAATTATAAATCAATCACATTTTTAAGACATATGGTCCATTTTCACTATTGAGGAAGATGTCAAAAATTTAGATTATATGAGATTGACAGTGCAAGAATTTATCACTTACAATATCTCTCACATCCCTAAGGATATGGAGGATGATAATAGGACACTATCTAAAGTATATAATTAGTCCAACACTAAAGCCTAAGACATGTCATAGGTTGAGTTCACTACTAAATAAAATTATTCCATTCTATGGAGGGCCACAATAATCATGAGAAGAACCTTTAGGTGGTTGAAAGAACATATGGTTGATCTTAGTACTTATGACACCCCTACCATTCAGGAACTCAAAGAAGTTTGGTATTTAAAGGGTTTCCTCCTAGAATATAGTGGAGATACCTTGACTCTACCACCAATAATGAAGGGCAAAGGGAAGAGAAAGTTTGGTGATGTTGAATTCACCAAGCCAATTGCTATGAAATCCATAACTGCATTGCAATCCAAGTCAGGATTGTCCCTCTCAAAGTTAACAAATCTAGATAAAAATTGGGATGAAATTTCTACTAGGGAGGTTACATTGGCCAGTACCACCATAATATCCATTGAATTATAAGGAGATAAAACTATACCAACCATCCCAATAACCATCCCAGTGGTTAATCTAACTATTGTCCCACCTAATCCACCAACACAATAACCAGCCATTGTCCCTCCCATAAAGATTTATTTAAGGAAGAGTGGAGGTGAGCAAGAGGTAGAGAAACCTAATCCAAAAAGATTCAAAAGGGCTTGGTATCCTTTAATTGGGATTCCTAAGAAGAAGGAGGTTGTGCTCAAATACCCAACTTCTAAGGAACTCCTCATGAAGAGGAAAGAGGATAAATCCTCATATAATCATAGATTAAGAGATATGATTGATGAAGAAGACTCAGATGAAGATAGGCTCATTGTAGAGGTGATGAATAAGCAATTAGCATTCACTCCTTCAAAAGTAAGAACTGGGTAAAGAACTTTAAGACCAAGACCCTAAACCTTAATGAAGGTCCCAATAGTTGGTTTATTTTCAGAAGAGGTTCTTTCAATAGTAAAAATTAAGGGTGATAAGGAGGAATTTATGGCCCTAATTGATCCACTCTCTTTTGAAGATGTTGTGAAGGTTGGAGTTGAGGCAACCACTCAAGTTCATTCCCCTCAAGAAAAGGAAATGATCTTGTTAAATATAGAGACATTTGTTAAGAATGTCATCACCCATACACTAGGCCAAGATAATTAGGGTGAAGTTGAGGAAATGAATAAATCCTATGAGAAGGATAAGGTAGAGCTAGAAAATGATACTCAAATAATCACTGATCTTGAAGGGGTGGTTACACAAGGAATACAGATAGCTCTAGATGCATCACAAGTTGTCCCTTCCCCTCCAAAGGTGTCAAGTTTAGCACTAGAGGAGAAGGTGAGTATAGAGGAAGGTGGGGGAGTAAACCTAAAAATGGTTACCCCCACCCATGTAGAAACAAATAAGGATTTGGACTAGTCTAGTAAAGGTTCTAAGGAGAGTGGTTCAGGTAATGTTTCTTCAATTGAAGTACCTTGAGGTCTCCTTCACATCAAGGTCCATGATCTAACCCACAATAAAGGTCTAGAGGATGTGGTTGGTGAAGAGTTTCCTGAGGGCAATAAGGAGGTCACCATAGCCTCATCTATACCTGAGGCTTAGACAAATAAAGAAGGTGAAGCAGGTGTAGAACCTTCTAGTCAATTAGCAGGATGAGGAAGCACCATTGAAATATTACTCAAGGAATCTCACCAATTTGGTCCAAATTTTGAAGTTTTGGAGTAGATAGAGCCAAACCTAGAAGGGGGACCTAGAGAAAATAAGGGTGGTGAAGAGTTGGAAAGTGATGAAGAAATTAAACAGTTAGTGTTAAGTCAATATCCCATTCCTATGGCACTTCCTACATCAATTACTCTAATGACACCACCCTTTACTATCTTGAGGCCTACATCTATGTCTAGTACATCAATGAGATTTCAGACCAAACCCATTCTTTGGGTCAAGGAATAGGTCAAGTAAATGGTCATTATGAGTAAAATTAGGGATATTTTCATAGTTAAGGTCACTTAGGAATATAAGGCCAAATCCCCCAATAAGGCTAAGACACATTTCAGGGCCACATTCACTACCATAAGAGAAAGGAATGTAGAGGTACCCATTCCCCCACTAGATGCTTTGAATAAAGATGATCCCCTTGAGAGTTACACTATTTATAGCTACAATCTATGGGATCCATCAAGGAATGAGTTAAAACATGACTCACAATTTTGGCAAACTTGGTGGCTCATAAGATGGATAAAGACAAAGATATCATGGAAGAGTTGAAGGCACAAAATCAAGCTATGATCTGGTACTTGAGAAAGATACTAAATGAGCCCAAGGTAATAACTCTATTTACTAGTATTGCTCCAGAGCATCCTCTCTTGTCAATAAAGTTATTTGATTTTTACTAAATTAATTATTTGAAGTCCAAAGGAAGAGCAACATAAAAATGTCAATAATATATACGCACTAGGGCAAAAAAAATAATCCACTCAACATTGAAATGATTAAATAACATAGTGGATAATAAAATGGAGTGTGACGTTCAAATAATTTTCTATGAGATAATGCCAATATGTGGGAGGAGGTATAGAATAAAATGGATGAGGTTTGAAAGATGGGTATAGATACTTTGATCGTAGAAATGATCATTACTCCTAATGATCACAAGAATCCCAAGGAGTGTCAACTAGCAATCAAGAATCATTTGATGATGCTCAAAGATGGTATATTCAATTTAAAAGGAGAAGAGAAGTCCCCCAATAATGCAATAAAAAATATAGATGTTGTATTAAATAAGATGGTAAGGCTTGATGGTACAATTGACTTAGAAGAAGAGACAATACACATCACTTTGAAAAACCTCATCAATGCACCACAAGAGTATTTGATGTTGATAAAATAAAATAGTTGGTGTCACTATAGAAGTCTTATGACCATCTTAAAGAACTCATTGGATGAAAGTAGACCATGGTTTAGAATTTTGCCACTCGATTTGAAGAGTATATAGTAAAATTCAAATACCAAGTGAGATAAAACTAAGGGAATCTCTCCCCTATGCTAGAAGGATACACCAGGTATAAAAATAAGTTGATGAAAGATTGCATCACCTAGACTGACTCTAAATCATAATCAGATATTTTATTTTTTTTGAGTTGGCACTTCTTTCTTCCCTTCCTTCCCTTCTTCTTTATTATCATTTCCTATTGAGAAACCATTGTTCTTGGCCTATTAGTGGCATGTCCCTTTAAATTAGTTATTATATAATCATGATGAGGGGAAAAGGATGTTTTTGTATATTGTGCAAGAGGATAAAGGTTTTGTTTTGTCCCTTGCAAGATATTCCTCATGTAGATAACGAGAATATATCCCACCATGCTTGAGGATCAATTTTACCATAATCACACAATCATGAGCATATACATGTATAATTTTTTATACACTTTTCCAAACTCTCATTTGGATTAATGGACATGTTTTTAGATGAGCATGGTTTTACCTCTTTCAATGTTTTTATGAATTATTTCTTGTGTTTCTATAGTAGGTTCAATGGACATGCTTAGGTTATTTTAAAGGTATCTCCTAGGAGATACCTAAAAAGGCCTTAGAATACCTTAAATATTAATTTAAAAGGTCCTTATAATGGATTTGATATAACCATGACACCTTTTTATTTGGAAAGAACCCTCATGCACACGATTGGAATTTTCTTTTAAGGTATCTCTCTTAGGAGATACCTCAAAGAGCCTTGGAATACCTTCCATGTTTATTGAAAATGTCCTTGCAAAGGATTTGATATAACCATGAAAAAATTTTATTTGGAAAGAACCCTGATGTACATTATTGGAATTTTCTTTCGAGATATCTCTTAGGAGATACCTTGAGCATGCACATAATTTAGAATTTTATTTCAAGGTATCTCTTAGGAAATACCTCAAAGGGCATTGGAATACCTTTTATGTTTATTTTAAATGTACTTGTAAATGATTTGATATAACTGTGACACCACTTTATTTGTTAAGAACCTTGATGCACATAAGGTATCTCCTAGGAGATACTTTGAAAATGCACATGATTAGAATTTTCTAGGAGATACCTCAAAGGGCCTTGTAATGCCTTCCATGTTTATTGAAAAGGTCCTTGAAAAGGATTTGATATAACCATTACAAATTTTTATTTGGTGATAATCTTGATGCACACTATTGGAATTCCCTTTCTAAATATCTCTTAGGAAATACCTTGAACATGTACATGATTAGAATTTTCTTTGGAGATATCTACTAGGAGATACCTTGAACATGCAAATGTTTGGAATTTTATTTCAAGGTATATCTCCTAGGAGATACCTTGAAGGGCCTTATAATACCTTCTATGTTGATTGTAAAGGTCGTTATAAGAGATTTTATATAACCATGACAACTTTTTATTTGGAAAGAAACCTAATGCATACTTGTAATTTTATTTCGAGCTATCTCCTAGGAGATACCTTGAACATGCACACGATTGAAATAATTTTTTTTCTAGGAATTCCTTCAAGGAATTTGTTCTAAAAAAATTTTGTAACAATTTCTTCAATAGAATAAGTCTAAATAAATCAAGTCTGCCACAACTCCCTTAAAGAATTAAGGTCAATTAACACATAAAATGTAAAATAGTTGTAGTCCAGCCACTCCCTCAATTGTAAGGAGTAAAGTGGTCTAAAAAAATATGGCCTTCCCTGCCTAATGTTTTGATAAAGGCCTATAAGAAGTAGAAGAGATTCTAAGAAAGGTGAAGAGAGATAATCATAGTGGTTGGCCCATAAAAAAGGTGGTTGTTATCACAACTTCTAATGCATCCCAACTAGAAATTCCTCCCTGGATAATGGATTTGAGGAGTAAGCTTTCTCAAATGCCTACTTCCATATTCATATAGCTCTCCTCAATGTCCACTTTGTTTTCTCCTCTAACTAGCACTATATAAAGGGTGAGGAAAAATAAACTATAAGATGAATAGGGTGTGAAAATCATCCTTGAGGAATGACAACTAGTGTTCTACCTCACCTAGAGGTAGAACAAATAGCCAAGATAGTTTGTATATGAGGAAAATAGCTTAGACCTAGCTCAAGTGCACAAGGATGTTGTGGTGGCCATCCATCAAGGCATTGAGTTAGCTCACCAAGAGCTAGAGGAGGAGGTACAAGAATTAACTACAAAAATTGAGCAACTAAATTTCATGTAGTGATCTAGACAACTCAAAATTGATAGGCTAAAATCTTTATGCATGTACAATTTTTGTCGTAGCCTGTATACTTAGACTTTCCTTGTAATTAGATCAAATCATTATAAAATTTACTTTATATTTTTTTGTATAGGCACACATTGCATAATTTTTTAAAAGTCGATTAATCTATTTATAACCAAATTGTACCCTTGATATGTCCTTTTCTTTTGAATACAAACATGTCTTGGCATCTTCTAACTGAACCTTGAGATCATTGATAACTTTCTCAACCTTTGTGGAATCTTAATTTAAAATACATATCTAATCTTAAAGTGCCTTGATCATAGCCTTACACCATTGATTCTCTTTCTTTAACTGATTATCCATCTTTGTACCTATTCAAAATATCTTTCAATTTGTTAAGCTTCCTTCAAAAGACCCATTCTGATACCAATTTTTAGACATACAATCATTGGGGGGTGAATCAATGAGCCTAGATAATCTAGCTTCATTTTCCAAACCTTTTCAAACTCTTAATCAATTACCACAATCATTCATGAAGCATACACATCATTCATATCAATGAACAAGAGATATAATGAAAGATCAAACACATAAAGTTAGTTATACATGGGAAACCCTCTTGGGGAATAAAACCCACTATAACTTGTAATTGAACTACTATCTTATAATAACAAAAACCAATATAGACAAGCTCTAACTAGTCAAGTAGCTACCATCTCTTATTTATTGAGACTATAATTACACAATGTGATACTACACCTATCTAGTTGAATAACCAAAATAAATAGACTTTTTACAAGTTTCACCTTGCAAGGAAGCAACAACCACCTCAGATGATGAATAACCACAACACCTATAAACAACTACACCTTTGAACTAATGTCTTCAACAATAGATTATTAAACTATGATTATCTCTCTTCACCTTTATCAACAACTCTATCACCTAGCACACTTTATTAGCTAAAGCACATTACATACTTGAACCAACACACAAATATCAATTAGGACACATTACATATCCCAACTAACCCCACTCCTCAACTCTTCACACTCAATGCATCCAAATCCACATTTTTGATCACTCTTCAATCTTCAAAAACTCTGTCACCACATCTACAACATGACTAAATGGTCATACACATAGTCCACACACTGATCTATCTCTCAGATCAACCACCAAGCTCACTCAGACATCAATAATCCTTTTTTTAAACAAAAGGAATCCAAACCATCATTTTGGATGAACTTATAACTCTTCATTTATCCTCAACTTATAAGATCACTATTTTGACATCAAATGATCATAGCCATCTTTTCTCACCTCTGCATATGCTCAATCAACTACAATAGAGACCTTATACACAAGAACACTATGAATGAATACACAGTCAACTTATTAATCTTTGTTCATATTAAATATGGATTGGTCCCACCTTAAAATTCCACATAGATCATCCTCATGGATTATATATCACCTTTCAATAGATAATTCATCATGAGACATCTAAACAACATCAAAATAAGCTCAAATATCCTTCTCAAGTTACTTGCAGAATATAGTCAAACACACAGTCAAATTTGGATCTCAATATATTTGATTTTATAAAGATTCATATCATCTAACTAGGTTCATTAAAATCACTATAGATCACTCTAAAACTTTATTTTTACTCCATTAATAAATTCATCCTAGATCAAAAGTTATGAATGAAGCATAGAGCACTCATTTTTTCCTTTGTAAATTTGAATATTCAAATTCAAACTAGGGACTCATGTGATCACAACCATATGACCAACTCCCCTAGACTCATCCATACATGGAAATGGTGACATCAACAAGCACTCATATTTCTTGCCTTTAGACCAAAATATCTAGATAAAAATAATGATAAACCAGATGAAGTCCACTCACTTCTATACTCATTCTAAGCACCCTTGACACCCCATAGGGTCTCTACAACATGTCCATACCAAAAATATCATCCATTAAATGCCTTCCTTTGTCAAAAATTGAATAACCATGTAGTAATATTAAGGCTCATTCAAGCACACTTTGTCATTATCATTTTAACACACATGACACCTTGTCAATATCCTTGATCACCTTGGAGACATCATTGACAAACCTCCAATAATATCCCCCTTATTTGTAGTCAGAATATAGTTGTTATCATAATTAATACAAGGATCTAAAAAATTCAAGAGTTTGTTTTTAGTGCTTTCTTGGTCTTTGTTGTTATCTGGGTTTTATCTAGCTTGCTAACAAAAATCAAAGGAGATCTATTGGTATTTATTATTGTAAGGGAACTTTTTTTTTGCCCTACCTTAATCATTCATTTTGAAAATTTTTAACATGAATCACTTTATATTAATGCTCATTATATATATCCATTTTTTTAAGAGTTTGGGATTATATTAGCAAATAAAAAACAATTTACATCATAATAAATTGAGGTAAATTGTGTCACTATCATATTACTATTATCCCTACAATAGGGTCTGCTTGTAGAATAGAAGGTGGTAAGGTGTAACCACATAATCTCTTCATCAAAACTAAGTGAAGCCCCAAGGTGCCACTACCATATTCTTGGTGTCTTTATAATCTAAGAAATGCTATTTTTCTATTTGCATTACATCCTTGACATAGACACACATCAATATTTTGGAAGGACATGAGGATGCATCTAAATATTCTTAACCTACTATTTCCTATCATGCACTTTTAGGGAATTACTATTCCTCCAAATATTAAGGTGGTCAATTTCCTCAAGAAATAGAAGTTGGCTATATTTATTTACTCTAGGAGTACACACAAACTCATCAATAGTAAGTTGGATACTCAATTGGATTATTTCATTTACCTAGCTGTAGAATTTCAAATCCTAATTACTAATGGGGGTATAGTCAATTTTTATAGTAAATGCCATAGTATAAAGCTATGGGACACTACCTATTATATTATCTTGTGTTTTATATGATCATGGATGGGACTAATATTTTTTTTGGATTGTAATGTCTCACCACTTTATGCACAATTCAGATGAATTTTGAGTAACTATTCATGATCATTCATTTAGAAGGAAAGAAATTTAAACTACATGGTTTATTGGATAAATATACAAAATTAGTTATTTGTAAATAGACGATGAAGATGATCAAAAAAGGTGCAAAGCAATTATTATGTGACTATTTTCCATAGAATTTAAACCAAATAAGGAGTCTACCCATATTGAATTACAACTAGTGGAGTCTACCCATTTTTGTCTTATACACCCACTTGACTCTTTTGACCTTTTTCCCTTTTATAATGGGCTTTAAATTAGGGCTCATTGATACCTAGGCTAACCCAGGGCCTCCTTCAACTTGACAAACATTCTTAAAAATTATACTATTTTTTATTAAAAATTGATTTAAGTATATATAGGCAGAGCATTTAGAATAATATTTATTGTATTGTTTTATAAAATTTTAGTGTTATAATTTAAAAACCTTGTTTTCTTGACTAATAGCCATGTGCATGATCCTTCAGCAGAAGGCTCACTAACATCACAACTGGGCACATTGCAACAGGGCAAAAAATATTGCAATAATCCAAGTAGACTATCCAAATATTAGCAATTTCATAACATATTAAGGTGATAAACAATGAATAAAATGGATAAGTAAACACAAATAAATCACACATTTTAGATAGAGTAAAAAAATATATTAAACACTATTAGGATTAGAAACCTAAAAATAAGGATTTTTTCACATTTTAGATCAAGTAAAAAATATATATTAAACACTATTAAGATTAAATTCTTGAAAATAAGGATCTACAAAAATGATAGTAAGAAATATGGTCAATGCTTCAGACACTCTACAACCTGCTTTGTTCCGATCTATCAGTGCTCTATAGTGTATGTTTGGAAAAAGCTAAGAATATGTAGGAATAGGAATATATCTAGTCAGACATGTTCAATGGTTTTTGTTCCTCTTAAAAATGTGTGAAAATTATATAGACCCTATTTTTCAAAATAAATTTGAATTTCAAATTCATTGAGTACACCCATCTATTTCTGAATGCAAACGCACCTCGAGTAGTCAAGTCAAATTGAAGCTGAGTGATATATTTAATATATTAAAATGATATATATATATATATATATATATATATTAAAATATTATATATTATATAATATATTTTATTATTATTATTATTATTATTATTATATAATATATATGTTAATATAGTTTATAAATTAAATTATAATTATATATTATATATTTCAGTATAGGAGAAAGGTCCTAGTAGCTGTGCACCCTATCTTTGGACATTGAATTAAGGTGCCATAACATCACATTAGATTTTGAAAATTTTAATATGTCATCTTAACTGCTTATAACTAAGGTCTCAAGCTCTAACACATTATACATTCTAATGTAACTAATTTTATCACGAGAGGTAATAAAATTCAATTTTTAAACCTATGACCAAAAGTTAACCTTTGGAGTACCAATAGTTGTACATAAGAGTATCAATACTTGAATCTTAATTGGTAAGATGTGATTGGTTATTTTTAATTTTATAGAATAAATGTTGAAAAAGAATTAGATACTACATGTTCAACTTCTAGTGCACTTTAATATTTATACACACTAATATGATCCATTGATGGAGCACATGTTAACAAAATCCCAATTTGGTAATTGGAACATGCACAGCTATCGGAACCATTCCTCTACTATATTTAATATAAAATATAAAATATTACTAATTTTAATATAAATAAATAAATACACACACACACACGCGTGCGCGCGCGTGCGCGCACGCGCACACACACATGTTGCAAAAATCCATCCTAGAGCATGCTTGAGGGTGCCATAGGCTTGGTCATACTCGGCATCCCATCAGGATTTGTTGCTGCCTAGGTTGGCCCTGAGCTTCCATCAGACCACATATATTTAAATAAAATAAAATCAATATTTATGCTTTTAACTTGTTATATTATGTCACCTAATTCAGAAATGTTCAGAGTTTCACTTGGTTTATTATTATCGTGTGTGCAAGAAGGGGTCAAAAAGGTGGAGACATATATGTATTTAAAAATGTATTTCACTTGACTACATACTAACCCTTGTCTATATGCACAACTCTTCACACATGCACACACACATATCATGACACACACACACACACACACACACACACACACACACACACACACACACACACACACACACACACACACACACACACACACACACACACACACACACACAGATATATATATATATTGGTGAGAGGGGTAAAATTACAATTGATAGTTAAACCTAGTAATTCCAAACTCTTGTTAATGTCAAAATATTAAAGTTCATCTTTAAAGGTAATTATCGATGCATACCAATTGAGATCCGAATCACCATGCATTGATTTAGTCTATGATGTCTTGAATTCTATGTGTAAAGAGAGAGACTCTTAGCATGTAATCTCTACATCAAAACTAAAGTGGACATATATGTTCCAAAGACACCATCTATTCTAATGCATTATTATAGCATAGAGTACCATAATTGGTTTACATCAAATCCAATCAGAAACACCACCATAATTAGATATGCACCTAACCTATCTTGTTGAAATCATTTTTATTTTTTAAAATAGATTAGATCCTAAAGCATCACAGAATATAAAGGAGTATAAAGCATGGACTACAATCTATTATGATAACAAAGACCAAAACTATAAAATCAGAAGAAAAGAAATAATAGATAGAGATAATTTTCCACTTCAAATAACACAAAACATCACATCTTCATATATGGATAATATAATATAAAAGGCCTCAAGGACACATACAAATCATCCAACCACATCCATGAGGTGCACTTGCTAAGGTTTCAAAATGAAAAATGCTAATTATCACTACTCTTAGTCTATTATAATGGTTGGTTATCATTTGTTTATATTCTTGATTTTATAACAAGTGTATCAAATACATGAATATTAGTAATTATGCATTATAAAAAAACTATGAACAAGGATACGATATACATGAATTAAATGTCACCAAATAGTCTTGTCGATGGGAACTAATGAACACGTTTCCAACTCACTTTGCATTACCTATAGTCAAAAACACTAAAAAACACATCTCATAGTCAAACTTTAAAATTAAAGTTAGTGACCAGATTATCATTTTGGTCTTATAAACTAGAGAAATAAAATCAGCCAGACAGATATTCATTTGAGTTTTATATTAATTTTAATATTTTGAGCAGAATAATTGCATATCACTAATTTAAACTGGAGCTCAAAAGACCTAATGGTTAACTCAAATTTGATGGTCATTTTGTATAAAATTAGAATAGACTCGATTCCTTTGTATAATTTGTATGTAATTTAATAGTTCATAGGCTTTTATAACCAAGTTCGAAGGGCTACTGAAAACTAATAATTTTCATGGTTTACTGCCAACAGTCCCATACCAAGTATCATCTACAATTTGGTGATATATGATTGAAATTTTTAATTTAATTCCTCCCAAACATAATAATGTTCGATAGATTTACTCTTTGAAGTAATCTACCTCGTCTACTACACACATGGTGAAGCACCTTAAAGTTTTAAATCTATACCTATGATCACATTTACCATTTTTATGATGTTACATGGCATTATACGACATAAAAATTCATTTAATTTTGTTAAAAAATTAATATTATTTCTTTACCATTAAAAATAATATATAGATATATTATAATTTCTATAATATTGATAAATGAAGCTTTTGTGATTCTTGATTTGATTACATTGATGTGATTTGGCCCTAAAAATGCACCTTTTGTGATAGAGAAGGGATACATGATTTAACCTTATTGATATGTGATTATTTTAATTTAATGCCCATTACTTATTAATGTTTGATAGATTTGTTCTTTGATGTAATATGTTGCACACATGATAAAGCACCACAGAGTTTTAAATCCATACCAATGATCACATTTTTGAACTCGTAATGTTAAAGCCCATTTTCATTTTACGTGGAATTATACACTTCATTAAAGGTATAAAAACTCATTTAATTTTATTAAAAATATAATATTTTTTATGTGTTATTAAATATATATATATATATATATATATATATATATATATATATATGTATTGAAATATATTATACTAAAATATATAATATATAATATTGATTTATAATCTATATTAACATATATATCATATGATATAATAATATTGATTAATATTAAAATATATGTTTCAAAATATATAATTTATAAATAATACTAACATATAATAAATTAGTTTAATATATAAAACTATTATGATATTATAATATGTCAATTATTTTTATTTAATAACTAATATAATTTTTGTGTGTGGGGGGTAAGAGGGGTTATGTGAAGCGAACGAGTGTGAATCAACAATTAAACCTACTAGTTACTCCAAACCCATGACATTGATGTCAAAATAAGTTCATCTTAAAAATAATTATGGGCACAAACTTATTGGGATCTGAATCACCATGCAATGTTTTAGTCTATGATGGCTTGTATTCTTCATGTAAAGAGATAGCCTCTTAGCATAATCGCTATGCCAAAATTCTAACTCCCATGGTTTTGATGGGGGGCATATGTATTAGCTAGATAAGGAGAACCACATTTATGGGTGATCAAGTTTTATCTTCGTGATTACAATAGATAATTTACTTTTCTTACAATGGTGCTAATAAATTAGAAGTGACTAAGAAGAATTATGGGTTTAGAAATAAGATGAAAAAATTTAATTGGACATATATTTTCAAAAGACACCATATATTCCAATGTGTATTCCTACCATTATACCACCACCACTTGTTTCTCCTAATAATTAATAATGTTATATCTTCAAAAAAATGTGGATGAAACTCCACTTATTGTGCATTAAAGAGCCTAATAATTATTTCTAAATCATTACCATTGGTTCCAAAGTTTCATGATGATAATTTTACTTCTATTTCCATATTTGAACTTCTAAAAGTTTCATTATACTATGGTCTTGTAGCAGATTATTGAACATATTCTAATTTTGATGATCCCTTGGATATGATCCAAAACCCATGGTAGGAGACCCGTCAAGTTTAATCTGTTTTGATGATTTTGTTGTTATTTTATTGGAATGAAATTCTCTAAATTATAAAAATCTACATTTAGATACTATCTATAAATGGATTTAAAGTCATATATATATAAGTACTATAGTTAGGAAGTGTTTTAAGGTAGACTACTTAATATACCCTCACATAACCATATTAATTTAGATAGTCACACAAAATCCTTTTCCAATAGGTCTTTTAGTTACTAGGTATGATTTTGTGTCACCTATTTTAATTACCATTTTGGGGTTTAATTCATCTCCAAATATTAGTTTATAAGTTCAAGAAAGGTGACTCACCTTCATAGGTATTTGAATTGGTAAATTAAATTATCATAAAGGTATACTCCCTGGGGGGCTAAAAATTAAGGATTCAAATCCATAATAGACAATTTACTTATGTTACATCTTCAAAAAATGTGGATAAAACTTCACAAATTATGTAAGAGCCTATGATTTCTAAATCATTATCATAATATCTACATCAAAATTATAACTCCCTTGGTTTCGATAAGGGGGCATCTCTATTCACTGAATAAGGAGCACAGTTGTGGGTGATTAGGTTTTGTCTTAGAAATTGCAATAGAGAAATTACTTTTGTTATAATGGTATTAGAAAAATTAGAAGTGACCAAGAAGAATTTTGGTTTTAGAAATAGGATAAAATTTTGAAGTGGGCATATATGTTTGAAAGACACCATCTATTCCAATGTATATGCCTATTATTATACCACCACCACTTGTTTCTCCTAATAATTAATATTAATGTTACATCTTAAAAAATGTGGACGAAACTCCAGTTATTATGCAAGAGCCTAATAATTATTTATAAATCATTACCATCAATTCCAAAGTTTTATGATGATAATTTTACTTCTAATTCCATATTTGAACTTCTATAAATCTCATTGTACTATGGTCTTGTAGAAGATTATTGAAATTTTTAAAATTTTGATGATTCCTTAGATGTGATCCAAAAACCCATGTTAGGAGACCTATCAAGTTTAATTTGTTGTGATGAGTCTGTTGCTATTTTATAATTAAATGGATAAGCACACAAAATCCTTTCCCAAGAGATCTTTGAATTACTAGGTAGGATTTTATGTCACTTATTTTAATTTCCATTGTGGGGTTAAATTCATCTCCAAATATTAAGTTGTAAGTTCAATAAATTTGACTTGCCCTCACATGTATTTGAATTAGTGAATTAAATCATCTCAAAGGTATAATTTTCGTGGGGGGGGGATAAAAATTGATTCAAATCCCTATTATATAATTTTCTAATGTGGATTAAACTCCACTTATTATGCAAAACCCTATTATTTCTAAATCATTAGCACAATATCTATATCAAAATTATAACTCCCTTGGTTTCGATCAGGGGGCATCTGTATTCATTGAATAAGGAGCATAGTTGTGGGTGATCAAGTTTTGTCTTGGTGATTGCAATGGAGAAATTGCTTTTGTTACAATGGTGTTAAAAAATTAGAAGTGACCAAGAAGAATTTTAGGTTTAGAAATGTGATGAAATTTGAAGTGGATACATATGTTCAAAAGACACCATCTATTCCAATGTGTATGCCTGTTATTATACTAACATCACTTGTTTATCTTAATAATTAGTATTAATGTTACATCTTCAAAAAATGTGGATGAAACTCCACTTATTATGCAAGAGCCTAATAATTATTTCCAAATCATTACCGTCAGTTCTAAAGTTCCATGATGATAATTTTACTTTTATTTCCATATTTGAACTTCCTTAATTTTCATTATACTATGATCTTGTAGTATATTATTGAACATTTTATAATTCTAATGATCCCTTGGATGTGTTCCAAATACCCATGATAGGAGACCCATCAAGCATAATTTGTTGTGATGAGTCTGTTATTATTTTATAATTAAATAGATAAACAAACAAAATCCTTTCCCAAGAGGTCATTGAATTAATAGGTATGATTTTCTGTGACTTATTTTAATTACCATTATGGGTTCAAATTCGTCTCCAAATATTAGTTTGTAAGTTCAAGAAAGGCAACTCTCCCTCACAGGTATTTGAATTGGTAAATTTAATTATCTCAAAGGTATAATTTGGGAGGGATAAAAAGTAAGGATTCAAATCCTTATTAGATAATTTGATTATGTTACATATCCAAAAAATGTGTATAAAAATCCACTTATTATGCAAGAGGCTATTTTTTCTAAATCATTAACACAATCTCTATGTCAAAATTGTAATTTCCTTGGTTTCGATCAGGGGGCATCTATATTCATTAAATAAAGAGCACAGTTATGAGTTATCAGGTTTTGTCTTGGTGATTGTAATTGAGAAACTTATTTTTTTACAATGGTGTTAAAAAAAATTAGAAGTAACCAACAAGAATTTTGGGTTTAGAAATATGATAAAAATTTGAAGTGGACATATATGTTCAAAAGATACCATATATTCCAATGTGTATACCTAATATTATATCACCACCACTTATTTACTCTAATAATTAATATTAGTGTTACATATTCAAACATGTGGATGAAAATCTACTTATTATGCAAGAGCCTAATAATTATTTTAAATCATTACCATCAGTTATAAAGTTCTATGATGATAATTTTACTTCTATTTCCATATTTGAAATTCTATAATTTTCATTGTACTATGATCTTGTATCAGATTATTGAACATTTTCTAATTCTAATGATCCCTTGGATGTGATCCAAAAACCCATGGTAGGAGACCCATCAAGTGTAACTTGTTGTGATGAGTCTGTTATTATTTTATAATTAAATAGATAAGCACACAAAATCCTTTCCTAAGAGGTATTTGAGTTACTAGGTATGATTTTGTGTCACTTGTTTTTTTTTACCATTATAGGGTTAATTTCATCTCGAAATATTAGTTTGTAAGTTCAAGAAAGGTGACTCACCCTCACATGTATTTCAATTAGTGAATTAAATTATCTCAAATGTATAATTTTAGGGGGCACCTAAAAATTAAGGAGTCAAATCCCTGATAGACAATTTGCTTATGTTACATCTTCAAAAAATGTGGATGAAACTCCACTTATTATGAAATAACCTATTACTTCTAAATCATTATTACAATCTCTATGTCAAAATTACAACTCTCTTGGTTTTGATCAGGGAGCATCTATATTCACTAAATAAGGATCATAGTGGTGGGTTATCAATATTTGTCTTGGTGATTGCAATGGAGAAATTGCTTCTGTTATAATGGTGTTAAAAAAATTAGAAGCAACCAAGAAGAATTTTGGGTTAAGAAATACAATAAAAATTTAAAGTGGACATATATATTTGAAAGAGACCATCTATTCCAATGTGTATGTCTACTGTTATACCACCACCACTTGTTTTTCCTAATAATTAATAATGTTACATCTTCAAAATATGTGGATGAAACTTCACTTATTATGCAAGAGCCTAATAATTATTTCTAAATCATTACCATCAGTTCCAAAGTAAGAAAGGACTAAATTCATTTAATTAAGTAATTTTTAATGTAGGGAATATTATTTTTTATTGCATAAATTCTACACTGCAATAGACTATCAGGAATAATAAGAAAAATAAAAATGATTTACCTTTCTTGTGGGACCTTATTCAAGAATATACTATCAAGATATAAGGAGTTTACGCTAGGATGCATAAAGATATAGAAATTGGAGGGCTAGTTTAAGGCTAAATTTCTTGAATTTTAAATGAAGCATCAAGATCTAAGGGTTTGAAATGCAAAATATAGTTACATAATAAAATTTATAGTGATTTTTATGAAATTTCCTTATGAATTTACCAAAACATATCCATTCCTACTCAAATTATATGTTATATACTGAAGAATAAATTGTGAAAATAAGTATTCTCAAAGTGTAGATTAGTTAGAAAGACTAATATTTTTTTATGAGGAATGGACTCATGTAGCTTTGGTTGGTGGATAAGATAATTTATTAGTTATTTTTTTATAATTTTGTATAGTTGAATACTAGTGTTTGGATAAATTATAATTAAAATTTATGCATGAACCATAAGGATATTTTATCTCGTAGATTTTAATTTGGATAAAGATGCTACTAATAGAATAGGGAATTAGAAATTTAAGGATAAAATGATAAATTTATGTGTGCATGGATAAAGAGAAACATGTGTAAGATTTGGGTAAAACATCTATGTAATATTGGTGAACATTATAACATTTAATAAAATGGAGTCTCCAAAAGAAAGGAAACAAAGAATACATAGGCATAATGAAGTTTTATAGAAGGCAGTGTTTTCTATGGATCCAAAGAAGGGAGGACCAAGTTAGATGAATTACTATACAACTCAAAATAAGAAAATAGGGAATTTTATTGGTTAATGTAATGGTGGGATATGCCCTTGTGAAATAGCTGAATAATGCATGCAAGTTTACTTTAGTGATGAATATCCATGGGAAGAATAATATTGGATTCCACAACATGATGATGAGGTAGAATTCACAAGTATCCAAGAGTTGTTGGACTAGAAATTACTTAGAATCCAAGACCACATAAATTTATATTTTTAATAATAAAATGAATGCATATTAGTTGGAGTGGGAAGAATGATTCATAAAATTTCTGAAGATTAGTATTGAAGTATATTATGTTGCATAAGTTAGCATAGAAACCTAATTTTTGTATAATACCATTTTATTAAGTATTCTATTTAGATTAGAATTATTTTTACACTTATATACACACAAATACACACACACACACACACACACACACACACACACACACACACACACACACACACACACACACACACACACACACACACACACACACACACACACACACACACACACACACACACACACACACACACACACACACACACACACACACACACACACACACATGCACACATGCATGCACACACACACATGCACACACATGCACGCACGCATGCACGTGCACACACACATACACATGCATGCATGCATATGCGTGCGCATGTATGTGCAAACACACACAAAAATATTTGGACACATTTAACACACACTATACCCTATCTAACATTTTTCTATTATATATCCTTAACTTATTTTCATATTTTTAATTTTTAGACTTTAGGATCATATCCATCCATTCTAATCGTAATATTCTATCCATTATGATCATTTAATCTTCTTGGTATGTAATCAATGACCTACCAATTTTGTTTGCTTGGATTTTGTGGGTTTATCTCACTTTGGCCTGATTTCACTTGTCCTTTATTTCACTTATCATATTATTCCATTGTTGGCCCTTGTGTATCATGTCTTATAGATACCTATATAAACAATTTAATCCTTATTCGTTTACCAAAACTACAAGTGAAGTGAAAGTCTAGAGCCTTCCATATGTTAGATCCATTAATTGATTCTATTTATCAATACACTTTTGAAAGAGGCTACTCAATGGGTTTGAAAATAATCTACATTACTTAAAACCTTATGCCATCACCACCTTATTCCAAAATATCCTTATAGTGAGAGAATGTAATTTTATTTAAAAGATTAGATTGATACCCTTATTCTCACTCATGTAAGATCACACACACATGCACAAGAGAACTATAGTTAATCTAATTACATGTGTGCCAAATATGCATTTATAATTCCTCAAGTGGTATCCTGAGTTAGCTAACATTCACACACTTTTTTGTTGCTACATTTTAAGGTTAGGTTAAGGATCAAAAGATTGAAAATTTAATGCATTTTTCCACCAATTATATAAAGCAGTTGTATAAACCTAATCAATATCAACATACACACCTAAACATAATATTTATAGAGTCTAAAACTGATCAGATGTCACATTTCATGGTAGGGTATAGGTGCAAAAAAATATAGTTTCACATTCAGTATCCTACCAGTCATGTAATATACAAATTTGAAGGTCTTTTGATTATATCACAGTATAGTCAGTTGTCTAAGTTTAACATAAAAACATAATTATTTATGGAGACATTATCTATTGATAAAATTGTAGTACATTAATTATGAGTGTCATTATTTTTATCTCCCTTCATCATTTCATACCCTATTCAATTATTTTTCATTATTTTAGTTTCTAATATTACAACATTAGGGTTATAATTTCTTATTTTGGATTGTATTTCCTTATATCCATTTTGTGATCCACATTTTGTAATTTCATAATTAAATTATACACTAATGTTACAAATTTTAGGTAAAACATATTGGTGAGGCAAATATTCCGATCATCCAACCTAATATTTCATAAACCCTCATCCCCTCTAGGGTTTTATTTTATAATTTTTTTTTATAAATTTATATTTTTTTCATTTTCCCTAGCATATTTTTTCCATTCAAATTTCACACGTGCTCATCATATTTTCATATAATTCTTATATTTTTGTGAATCTATCCAATATTTTAGTGGTTACACCTTATTAAGTTCCCCATAAGGTTTGATTTCTAATTTGACACATAAAATATTATTTTCAAATTTTTATCTTGTGGTTCTTATTTTATTTCTCAGTTATTAGATCTAGGTTCATATTTTTCATGCTTATATCTTATTCCATTTAAAAATCATATATTTATACATATCATTAGGAAAAGTTATAGATTGAGTAGTGTTACTAGTCATTTCTTCAACTTCATTTATGTGTTATTATTGATTCCTTAAATTTAAAAATGGTTACCTATAATGATGTTTCTAAAAATACTTTTATGGTTACGAATTATATAAATCATCCAATGTTATTCATTATATTTATAATGGAAATATTAATGATGACTATGTGGATAATGTTTACGATGATCCGAATGTTATTGATGATGTTGATCATAATAGAGTTATTATAATTAATAAATTTAGAGATTTAATTTAAAATAATCTCACATGCTTAGAACATATGTTTCTTAATTAAAAATTTAAAGTAAGTACAAAACAAAATTATGGATACAAAACTACACCTAATTATTTTATACATGGTTCCATGAATTTTTATAATATACCTAGTGGAGGATCTAATTCCACATTTGCTAGTGAGGCTAGTGATCATAGTGATCATAATTATTCCATGCCTAAACCTAGTGTCATTGCTACTTAGGGTAATCCTAAAATTCCTATGCAAACTAATATTTATCTGATACCTAATAACTCTAGTCTAATGACTAATTGTTTAACCCTAAATTTTGGATGTGTGGGATATAGGGTTAAGAAATATTGAAGAATTTTATAACACAAGGGTGATAAACTAATTTATAACATGAAAATGAATATATAACTTAGATAAATAATATTATAAATTTATACAACTGAGAGTTATAAAATATTAAAGTACAACTATTAAAATATCTTACCATAAATAGGAAATAATAGTATTTAGTTGGTTTACTATGCATAAAAATATTTAGAATAGAAACATGTATAAATTATGTAATCTTAGTTTTCTATATTAGTCATTAGGTTTTAGAAATTGTAATTATGTGGATGCAGAAACTACCATCACATCTAAACACTACCATTGACTCTAGTGTCTAATTGTGATAATGGTGTCTAATAGAAATAATGGTTGGATCAAGATGTGACCAACTTTATTGCTCTATATTTTCTATCACTTTTTTGGTGATGTATTTAG